>JBBPBQ010000291.1:699-12395 GCA_037974755.1 Cicer yamashitae | reverse complement strand
ACAAAATCGCATATTGGATGCACAAGATTGGTTAAAAACCCTAATTGGATTAGAATAAGCCTAGGGAGGACGAAAATGACCAAAATGTTCAACCAATGACACAAAATCACATATTGGATGCACAAGAGTGGTTAAAAACCCTAATCGGATTAGAATAAGCCTAGGGAGGACGAAAATGACCTAAATGTTCAATCAATGACACAAAATGACAAAAAATCGCATATTGGATGCACAACATTGGTTAAAAACACTAATTGGATTACAATAAGCCTAGGGAGGACGAAAATGACCTAAATGTTCAACCAATGACACAAAATCACATATTGGATGCACAAGATTAGTTAAAAACCCTAATCGGATTAGAATAAGCCTAGGGAGGACGAAAATGACCTAAATGTTCAATCAATGACACAAAATGACACAAAATCACATATTGGATGCACAAGTTTGGTTAAAAACCCTAATTGGATTAGAATAAGCCTAGGGAGGACGAAATGACCTAAATGTTCAACCAATGACACAAAATGACACAAAATCACATATAGGATGCAAAAGATTGGTTAAAAACCCTAATTGGATTAGAAAAAGCCTAGGGAGGACGAAAATGACCTAAATGTTCAACCAATGACACAAAATGACACAAAATCACACATTGGATGCACAAGAGTGGTTAAAAACCCTAATTGGATTAGAATAAGCCTAGGGACGACGAAAATGACCTAAATGTTCAACCAATGACACAAAATGACACAAAATCACATATTGGATGCACAAGAGTGGTTAAAAACCCTAATTGGATTAGAATAAGCCTAGGGAGGACGAAAATCACCTAAATGTTCAACCAATGACACAAAATGACAAAAAATCGCATATTGGATGCACAAGATTGGTTAAAAACACTAATTGGATTACAATAAGCCTAGGGAGGACGAAAATGACCTAAATGTTCAACCAATGACACAAAATCACATATTGGATGCACAAGAGTGGTTAAAAACCCTAATTGGATTAGAATAAGCCTAGGGAGGACGAAAATCACCTAAATGTTCAACCAATGACACAAAATGACACAAAATCACATATTGGATGCACAAGATTGGTTAAAAACCCTAATTGGATTAGAATAAACCTAGGGAGGACGAAAATGACCAAAATGTTCAACCAATGACACAAAATCACATATTGGATGCACAAGATTGGTTAAGAACCCTAATTCGATTAGAATAAGCCTAGGGAGGACGAAAATGACCTAAATGTTCAACCAATGACACAAAATCACATATTGGATGCACAAGATTGGTTAAAAACCCTAATTGGATTAGAATAAGCCTAGGGAGGACGAAAATGACCTAAATGTTCAACTAATGACACAAAATTACATATTGGATGCACAAGATTGATTAAAAACCCTAATTGGATTAGAATAAGCCTAGGGAGGACGAAACTGACCTAAATGTTCAACCAATGACACAAAATGACACAAAATCACATATTAGATGCACAAGATTGGTTAAAAACCCTAATTGGATCAGAATAAGCCTAGGGAGGACGAAAATGACCTAAATGTTCAACTAATGACACAAAATCACATATTGGTTGCACAAGATTGGTTAAAAACCCTAATTGGATTAGAATAAGCCTAGGGAGGACAAAAATGACCTAAATGTTCAACCAATGACACAAAATCACATATTGGATGCACAAGATTGGTTAAAAACCCTAATTGGATTAGAATAAGCCTACGGAGGACGAAAATGACCTAAATGTTCAACAAATGACACAAAATGACACAAAATCACATATTGGATGCATAAGATTGGTTAAAAACCCTAATTGGATTAGAATAAGCCTAGGGAGGACGAAAATGACCTAAATGTTCAACCAATGACACAAAATCACATATTGGATGCACAAGTTTGGTTAAAAACCCTAATTGGATTAGAATAAGCCTAGGGAGGACGAAAATGACCTAAATGTTCAACCAATGACACAAAATCACATCTTTGATGCACAAGATTGGTTAAAAACCCTAATTGGATTAGATTAAGCCTAGTGAGGACGAAAATGACCTAAATGTTCAACCAATGACACAAAATGACACAAAATCACATATTGGATGCACAAGTTTGGTTAAAAACCCTAATTGGATTAGAATAAGCCTAGGGAGGACGAAAATGACCTAAATGTTCAACCAATGACACAAAATCACATCTTTGATGCACAAGATTGGTTAAGAACCCTAATTGGATTAGATTAAGCCTAGGGAGGAGGAAAATGACCTAAATGTTCAACCAATGACACAAAATGACACAAAATCACATATTGGATGCACAAGTTTGGTTAAAAACCCTAATTGGATTAGAATAAGCCTAGGGAGGACGAAAATGACCTAAATGTTCAACCAATGACATAAAATGACACAAAATCACATATTGGATGCACAAGATTGGTTAAAAACCCTAATTGGATTAGAATAAGCCTAGGGAAGACGAAAATGACCTAAATGTTCAACCAATGACACAAAATCACATATTGGATGCACAAGATTGGTTAAAAACCCTAATTGGATGAGAATATGCCTAGGGAGGACAAAAATGACCTAAATGTTCAACCAATGACACAAAATCACATATTGGATGCACAAGATTGGTTAAAAACCCTAATTGGATTAGAATAAGCCTAGGGAGGACGAAAATGACCTAAATGTTCAACCAATGACACAAAATGACACAAAATCACACATTGGATGCACAAGAGTGGTAAAAAACCCTAATTGGATTAGAATAAGCCTAGGGACGACGAAAATGACCTAAATGTTCAACCAATGACACAAAATGACACAAAATCACATATTGGATGCACAAGAGTGGTTAAAAACCCTAATTGGATTAGAATAAGCCTAGGGAAGACGAAAATCACCTAAATGTTCAACCAATGACACAAAATGACAAAAAATCGCATATTGGATGCACAAGATTGGTTAAAAACACTAATTGGATTACAATAAGCCTAGGGAGGACGAAAATGACCTAAATGTTCAACCAATGACACAAAATCACATATTGGATGCACAAGAGTGGTTAAAAACCCTAATTGGATTAGAATAAGCCTAGGGAGGACGAAAATCACCTAAATGTTCAACCAATGACACAAAATGACACAAAATCACATATTGGATGCACAAGATTGGTTAAAAACCCTAATTGGATTAGAATAAACCTAGGGAGGACGAAAATGACCAAAATGTTCAACCAATGACACAAAATCACATATTGGATGAACAAGATTGGTTAAAAACCCTAATTGGATAAGAATAAGCCTAGGGAGGACGAAAATGAACAAAATGTTCAACCAATGACACAAAATCACATATTGGATGCACAAGATTGGTTAAAAACCCTAATTGGATTAGAATAATCCTAGGGAGGACGAAAATGACCTAAATGTGCAACCAATGACACAAAATCACATATTGGATGCACAAGATTGGTTAAAAACCCTAATTGGAGTAGAATAAGCCTAGGGAGGACGAAAATGACCTAAATGTTCAACCAATGACACAAAATGACACAAAATCACACATTGGATGCACAAGAGTGGTTTAAAACCCTAATTGGATTAGAATAAGCCTAGGGACGACGAAAATGACCTAAATGTTCAACCAATGACACAAAATGACACAACATCACATATTGGATGCACAAGTTTGGTCAAAAACCCTAATTGGATTAGAATAAGCCTAGGGAGGACGAAAATGATCTAAATGTTCAACCAATGACACAAAATGACACAAAATCGCATATTGGATGCACAAGATTGGTTAAAAACACTAATTGGATTAGAATAAGCCTATGGAGGACGAAAATGACCTAAATGTTCAACCAATGACTCAAAATCACACAAAATCACATATTGGATGCACAAGTTTGGTTAAAAACCCTAATTGGATTAGAATAAGCCTAGGGAGGACGAAAATGACCTAAATGTTCAACCAATGACACAAAATGACACAAAATCACACATTGGATGCACAAGAGTGGTTTAAAACCGTAATTGGATTAGAATAAGCCTAGGGACGACGAAAATGACCTAAATGTTCAACCAATGACTCAAAATCACACAAAATCACATATTGGATGCACAAGTTTGGTTAAAAACCCTAATTGGATTAGAATAAGCCTAGGGAGGACGAAAATCACCTAAATGTTCAACCAATGACACAAAATGACACAAAATCGCATATTGGATGCACAAGATTGGTTAAAAACACTAATTGGATTAGAATAAGCCTAGGGACGACGAAAATGACCTAAATGTTCAACCAATGACACAAAATGATACAAAGTCACATATTGGATGCACAAGAGTGGTTAAAAACCCTAATTGGATTAGAATAAGCCTAGGGAGGACGAACATCACCTAAATGTTCAACCAATGACACAAAATCGCATATTGGATGAACAAGATTGGTTAAAAACACTAATTGGATTAGAATAAGCCTTGGGAGGACGAAAATGACCTAAATGTTCAACCAATGACACAAAATCACATATTGGATGCACAAGAGTGGTTAAAAACCCTAATTGGATTAGAATAAGCCTAGGGAGGACGAAAATCACCTAAATGTTCAACCAATGACACAAAATGACACAAAATCACATATTGGATGCACAAGATTGGTTAAAAACCCTAATTGGATTAGAATAAGCCTAGGGAGGACGAAAATGACCAAACCGTTCAACCAATGACACAAAATCACATATTGGATGAACAAGATTGGTTAAAAACCCTAATTGGATAAGAATAAGCCTAAGGAGGACGAAAATGACCAAAATGTTCAACCAATGACACAAAATCACATAGTGGATGCACAAGATTTGTTAAAAACCCTAATTGGATTAGAATAAGCCTAGGGAGGACGAGAATGACCTAAATGTTCAACCAATGACACAAAATGACACAAAATCACACATTGGATGCACAAGAGTGGTTTAAAACCCTAATTGGATTAGAATATGCCTAGGGACGACGAAAATGACCTAAATGTTCAACCAATGACACAAAATGACACAAAATCACATATTGGATGCACAAGTTTGGTCAAAAACCCTAATTGGATTAGAATAAGCCTAGGGAGGACGAAAATGATCTAATTGTTCAACCAATGACACAAAATGACACAAAATCACATATTGGATGCACAAGATTGGTTAAAAACCATAATTGGATTAGAATAAGCCTAGGGAGGACGAAAATGACCTAAATGTTCAACCAATGACAAATAATGACACAAAATCACATATTGGATGCACAAGTTTGGTTAAAAACCCTAATTGGATTAGAATAAGACTAGGGAGGGCGAAAATGACCTAAATGTTCAACCAATGACACAAAATGACACAAAATCACATATTGGATGCACAAGATTGGTTAAAAACCCTAATTGGATTATTATAAGACTAGGGAGGACGAAAATGACCTAAATGTCGAACCAATGACACAAAATCACATATTGGATGCACAAGATTGGTTAAAAACCCTAATTGGATTAGAATAAGCCTAGGGAGGACGAAAATGACCTAAATGTTCAACCAATGACACAAAATGACACAAAATCACACATTGGATGCACAAGATTGGTTAAGAACCTTAATTGGATAAGAATAAGCCAAGGGAGGACGAAAATGACCTAAATGTTCAACCAATGACACAAAATGACACAAAATCACATATTGGATGCACAAGATTGGTTAAAAACCCTAATTGGATTAGAATAAGCCTAGGGAGGACAAAAATGACCTAAATATTCAACCGATGACACAAAATCACATATTGGATGCACAAGATTGGTTAAAAACCCTAATTGGATTAGAATAAGCCTAGGGAGGACGAAAATGACCTAAATGTTCAACCAATGACACAAAATCACATATTGGATGCACAAGATTGGTTAAAAACCCTAATTGGATTAGAATAAGCCTAGGGAGGACGAAAATGACCTAAATGTGCAACAAATGACACAAAATCACATATTGGATGCACAAGATTGGTTAAAAACCCTAATTGGATTAGAATAAGCCTAGGGAGGACGAAAATGACCTAAATGTGCAACCAATGACACAAAATCACATATTGGATGCACAAGATTGGTTAAAAACCCTAATTGGATTAGATTAAGCCTAGGGAGGACGAAAATGACCTAAATGTTCAACCAATGACACAAAATGACACAAAATCACATATTGGATGCACAAGATTGGTTAAAAACCCTAATTGGATTAGAATAAGCCTAGGGAGGACGAAAATGACCTAAATGTGCAACCAATGACACAAAATCACATATTGGATGCACAAGATTGGTTAAAAACCCTAATTGGATTAGAATAAGTATAGCGAGGAAGAAAATGAACTTATTGGATTACCAATGACAAAAAATCACTTATTATATGCACAAGATTGGTTAAAAACCCAAATTGGATTAGAATAAGCCTAGGGTGGACGAATATGACCTAAATGAGCAACCAATGACACAAAATCACATATTGGATGCACAAGATTGGTTAAAAACCCTAATTGGATTAGAATAAGCCTAGGGAGGACGAAAATGACCTAAATGTGCAACCAATGACACAAAATCACATATTGGATGCACAAGATTGGTTAAAAACCCTAATTGGATTAGAATAAGCCTAGCGATGACGAAAATGACCTAAATGTTCAACCAATGACACAAAGTCACATATTGGATTTACAAGATTGGTTAAAAACCCTAATTGGATTAGAATAAGTATAGCGAGGAAGAAAATGAACTTATTGGATTACCAATGACAAAAAATCACTTATTATATGCACAAGATTGGTTAAAAACCCTAATTGGATTAGAATAAGCCTAGGGAGGACGAAAATGACCTAAATGTGCAACCAATGACACAAAATCACATATTGGATGCACAAGATTGGTTAAAAACCCTAATTGGATTAGAATAAGCCTAGGGAAGACGAAAATGACATAAATGTTCAACCAATAACTCAAAATGACACAAAATCACATATTGGATGCATAAGATTGGTTAAAAATTCTAATTGGATTAGAATAAGCCTAGCGAGGACGACAATGACCTAATTGGATTACCAATGACATACAATCACTTATTATATGCACAAGATTGGTTAAAAACCCTAATTGGATTAGAATAAGCCTAGGGAGGATGAAAATGACTTAAATGTGCAACCAATGACACAAAATCACATATTGGATGCCCAAGATTGGTTAAAAACCCTAATTGGATTAGAATAAGCCTAGGGAGGACGAAAATGACCTAAATGTGCAACCAATGACACAAAATCACATATTGGATGCACAAGATTGGTTAAAAACCCTAATTGGATTAGAATAAGCCTACGGAGGACGAAAATGACCTAAATGTGCAACCAATGACACCTAATCACATATTGGATGCACAAGATTGGTTAAAAACCCTAATTGGATTAGAATAAGCCTAGGGAGGACGAAAATGACCTAAATGTGCAACCAATGACACAAAATCACATATTGGATGCACAAGATTGGTTAAAAACCCTAATTGGATTAGAATAAGCCTCGCGAGGACGAAAATTACCTAATTGGATTACCGATGACAGAAAATCACTTATTATATGCACAAAATTGGTTAAAAATCCTAATTGGATTAGAATAAGCCTAGGGAGGACAAAAATGACCTAAATGTGCAACCAACGACACAAAATCACATATCGGATGCACAAGATTGGTTAAAAACCCTAATTGGATTAGAATAAGCCTAGGGAGGACGAAAATGACCTAAATGTTCAACCAATGACACAAAATCACATATTGGATGCACAAGATTGGTTAAAAACCCTAATTGGATTAGAATAAGCCTAGGGAGGACGATAATGACCTAAATGTGCAACCAATGACACAAAATCACATATTGGATGCACAAGATTGGTTAAAAACCCTAATTTGATTAGAATAAGCCTCGCGAGGACGAAAATTACCTAATTGGATTACCGATGACAGAAAATCACTTATTATATGCACAAAATTGGTTAAAAATCCTAATTGGATTAGAATAAGCCTAGGGAGGACAAAAATGACCTAAATGTGCAACCAATGACACAAAATCACATATCGGATGCACAAGATTGGTTAAAAACCCTAATTGGATTAGAATAAGCCTAGGGAGGACGAAAATGACCTAAATGTGCAACCAATGACACAAAATCACATATTGGATGCACAAGATTGGTTAAAAACCCTAATTGGATTAGAATAAGCCTAGCGAGGACGAAAATGACCTAAATGTGCAACCAATGACACAAAATCACTTATTATATGCACAAGATTGGTTAAAAACCCTAATTGGATTAGAATAAGCCTAGGGAGGACGAAAATGACCTAAATGTTCAACCAATGACACAAAATCACATATTGGATACACAAGATTGGTTAAAAACCCTAATTGGATTAGAATAAGCCTAGGGAGGGCGAAAATGACCTAAATGTTCAACCAATGACACAAAATGACACAAAATCACATATTGGATGCACAAGATTGGTTAAAAACCCTAATTGGATTAGAATCAGACTAGGGAGGACGAAAATGACCTAAATGTCGAACCAATGACACAAAATCACATATTGGATGCACAAGATTGGTTAAAAACCCTAATTGGATTAGAATAAGTCAAGGGAGGACGAAAATGACCTAAATGTTCAACCAATGACACAAAATCACATATTGGATGCACAAGATTGGTTAAAAACCCTAATTGGATTAGAATAAGCCTAGGGAGGACGAAAATGACCTAAATGTTCAACCAATAGCACAAAATGACACAAAATCACATATTGGATGCACAAGATTGGTTAAAAACCCTAATTGGATTAGAATAAGCCTAGGGAGGACGAAAATGACCTAAATGTTCAACCAATGACACAAAATGACACAAAATCACATATTGGATGCACAAGATTGGTTAAAAACCCTAATTGGATTAGAATAAGCCGAGGGAGGACGAAAATGACCCAAATGTTCAACCAATGACACAAAATGACACAAAATCACATATTGGATGCACAAGATTGGTTAAAAACCCTAATTGGATTAGAATAAGCCTAGGGAGGACGAAAATGACCTAAATGTTCAACCAATGACACAAAATGACACAAAATCACATATTGGATGCACAAGATTGGTTAAAAACCCTAATTGGATTAGAATAAGCCTAGGGAGGACGAAAATGACCTAAATGTTATACCAATGACACAAAATGACACAAAATCACATATTGGATGCACAAGATTGGTTAAAAACCCTAATTGGATTAGAATAAGCCTAGGCAGGACGAAAATGACCTAAATGTTCAACCAATGACACAAAAGGACACAAAATCACATATTGGATGCACAAGATTGGTTAAAAACCCTAATTGGATTAGAATAAGCCTAGGGAGGACGAAAATGAACTAATTGTTCAACAAATGACACAAAATTTACATATTGGATGCACAAGATAGGTTAAAAACCCTAATTGGATTAGAATAAGCCTAGGGAGGACGAAAATGACCTAAATGTTCAACCAATGACACAAAACGACACAAAATCACATATTGGATGCACAAGATTGGTTAAAAACCCTAATTGGATTAGAATAAGCCTAGGGAGGACGAAAATGACCAAAATGTCGAACCAATGACACAAAATCACATATTGGATGCACAAGATTGGTTAAAAACCCTAATTGGATTAGAATAAGCCTAGGGAGGACGAAAATGACCTAAATGTTCAACCAATGACACAAAATGACACAAAATCACACATTAGATGCACAAGAGTGGTTAAAAACCCTAATTGGATTAGAATAAGCCTAGGGACGACAAAAATGACCTAAATGTTTAACCAATGACACAAAATGACACAAAATCACATATTGGATGCACAGGAGTGGTTAAAAATCCTAATTGGATTAGAATAAGCCTAGGGAGGACGAAAATGACCTAAATGTTCAACAAATGACACAAAATGACACAAAATCACATATTGGATGCACAAGTTTGGTTAAAAACCCTAATTGGATTAGAATAAGCCTAGCGAGGACAAAAATGACCTAATTGGGTTACCAATGAAATAAAATCACTTATTATATGCACAAGATAGGTTAAAAACCCTAATTGGATTAGAATAAGCCTAGGGAGGACGAAAATGACCTAAATGTTCAACCAATGACTCAAAATCACACAAAATCACATATTGGATGCACAAGTTTGGTTAAAAACCCTAATTGGATTAGAATAAGCCTAGGGAGGATGAAAATGACCTAAATGTTCAACCAATGACACAAAATCATATATTGGATGCACAAGATTGGTTAAAAACCCTAATTGGATTAGAATAAGCCTAGGGAGGACGAAAATGACCTAAATATTCAACCAATGACACAAAATGACACAAAATCACATATTGGATGCAAAAGATTAGTTAAAAACCCTAATCGGATTAGAATAAGCCTAGGGAGGACGAAAATGACCTAAATGTTCAACCAATGACACAAAATGACACAAAATCACATATTGGATGCACAAGATTGGTTAAAAACCCTAATTGGATTAGAATAAGCCTAGCAAGATGAAAATGACCTAAATGTTCAACCAATGACACAAAATCACATATCGGATGCACAAGATTGGTTAAAAACCCTAATTGGATTAGAATAAGCCTAGGGAGGACGAAAATGACCTAAATGTTCAACCAATGACAAAAAATCACATATTGGATGCACAAGATTGGTTAAAAACCCTAATTGGATTAGAATAAGCCTAGGGAGGACGAAAATGACCAAAATGTTCAACCAATGACACAAAATCACATATTGGATGCACAAGATTGGTTAAAAACCCTAATTGGATTAGAATAAGCCTAGGGAGGACGAAAATGACCTAAATGTTCAACCAATGAAACAAAATCACATATTGGATGCACAAGATTGGTTAAAAACCCTAATTGGATTAGAATAAGCCTAGGGAGGGCGAAAATGACCTAAATGTTCAACCAATGACACAAAATGACACAAAATCACATATTGGATGCACAAGATTGGGTAAAAACCCTAATTGGATTAGAATAAGCCTAGGGAGGACGAAAATGACCTAAATGTTCAACCAATGACACAAAATGACACAAAATCACATATTGGATGCACAAGAGTGGTTAAAAACCCTAATTGGATTAGAATAAGCCAAGGGACGACGAAAATGACCTAAATGTTCAACCAATGACACAAAATGACACAAAATCACATATTGGATGCACAAGAGGGGTTAAAAACCCTAATTGGATTAGAATAAGCCTAGGGAGGACGAAAATGACCTAAATGTTCAACAAATGACACAAAATGACACAAAATCACATATTGGATGCACAAGTTTGGTTAAAAACCCTAATTGGATTAGAATAAGCCTAGCGAGGACAAAAATGACCTAATTGGGTTACCAATGAAATAAAATCACTTATTATATGCACAAGATAGGTTAAAAACCCTAATTGGATTAGAATAAGCCTAGGGAGGACGAAAATGACCTAAATGTTCAACCAATGACACAAAATGACACAAAATCACATATTGGATGCACAAGAGTGGTTAAAAACCCTAATTGGATTAGAATAAGCCAAGGGA
>JBBPBQ010000289.1:0-10230 GCA_037974755.1 Cicer yamashitae | reverse complement strand
TAGGCTTATTCTAATCCAATTAGGGTTTTTAACCAATCTTGTGCATCCAATATGTGATTTTGTGTCATTTTGTGTCATTTGTTGAACATTTAGGTCATTTTCCTCCTCCGTAGGCTTATTCTAATCCAATTAGGGTTTTTAACCAATCTTGTGCATCCAGTATGTGATTTTCTGTCATTTTGTGTCATTGGTTGAACATTTAGGTCATTTTGGTCCACCCTAGGCTTATTCTAATCCAATTAGGGTTTTTAACCAATCTTGTGCATCCAATATGTGATTTTGTGTCATTGGTTGAACATTTAGGTCATTTTCGTCCTCCCTAGACTTATTCTAATCCAATTAGGGTTTTTAACCAATCTTGTGCATCCAATATTTAATTTGGTGTCATTTTGTGTCATTGGTTGAAGATTTAGGTCATTTTCGTCCTCCCTAGGCTTATTCTAATCCAATTAGGGTTTTTAACCAATCTTGTGCATCCAATATGTGATTTTGTGTCATTTGTTGAACATTTAGGTCATTTTCGTCCTCCCTAGGCTTATTCTAATCCAATTAGGGTTTTCAACCAATCTTGTGCATCCAATATGTGATTTTGTGTCATTGGTTGAACATTTAGGTCATTTTCGTCCTCCCTAGACTTATTCTAATCCAATTAGGGTTTTTAACCAATCTTGTGCATCCAATATTTAAGTTGGTGTCATTTTGTGTCATTGGTTGAAGATTTAGGTCATTTTCGTCCTCCCTAGGCTTATTCTAATCCAATTAGGGTTTTTAACCAATCTTGTGCATCCAATATGTGATTTTGTGTCATTTGTTGAACATTTAGGTCATTTTCGTCCTCCCTAGGCTTATTCTAGTCCAATTAGGGTTTTCAACCAATCTTGTGCGTCCAATATGTGATTTTGTGTCATTTTGTGTCATTTGTTGAACAGTTAGGTCATTTTCCTCCTCCGTAGGCTTATTCTAATCCAATTAGGGTTTTTGACCAATCTTGTGCATCCAATATGTGATTTTGTGTCATTGGTTGAACATTTAGGTCATTTTCGTCCTCCCTAGACTTATTCTAATCCAATTAGGGTTTTTAACCAATCTTGTGCATCCAATATTTAATTTTGTGTCATTTTGTGTCATTGGTTGAAGATTTAGGTCATTTTCGTCCTCCCTAGGCTTATTCTAATCCAATTAGGGTTTTTAACCAATCTTGTGCATCCATTATGTGATTTTGTATCATTGGTTGAATATTTAGGTCATGTTTGTCCTCCCTAGGCTTATTCTAATCCAATTAGGGTTTTTAACCAAATTTGTGCATCCAATATGTGATTTTGTGTCATTTTGTGTCATTTGTTGAACAGTTAGGTCATTTTCCTCCTCCGTAGGCTTATTCTAATCCAATTAGGGTTTTTGACCAATCTTGTGCATCCAATATGTGATTCTGTGTCATTGGTTGAACATTTAGGCCATTTTCGTCCGCCCTAGGCTTATTCTAATCGAATTAGGGTTTTTAACCAATCTTGTGCATCCAATATGTGATTTTGTATCATTTTGTGTCATTGGTTGAACATTTAGGTCATTTTCGTCCTCCCTAGGCTTATTCTAATCCAATTAGGGTTTTTAATCAATCTTGTGCATCCAATATGTGATTTTGTGTCATTTGTTGAACATTTAGGTCATTTTCGTCCTCCCTAGGCTTATTCTTATCCAATTAGGGTTTTTAACCAATCTTGTGCATCCAATATGTGATTTTGTGATTGGTTGAACATTTAGGTCATTTTCGTCCTCCCTAGGCTTATTCTAATCCAATTAGGGTTTTTAACCAATCTTGTGCATCCAATATGTGATTTTGTGTCATTGGTTGAACATTTAGGTCATTTTCATCCTCCATAGGCTTATTCTAATCCAATTAGGGTTTTTAACCAATCTTGTGCATCCAATATGTGATTTTGTGTCATTGGTTGAACATATAGGTCATTTTCGTCCTCCATAGGCTTATTCTAATCCAATTAGCGTTTTTAACCAATCTTGTGCATCCAATATGTGATTTTGTGTCATTGGTTGAACATTTAGGTCATTTTCGTCCTCCCTAGGCTTATTCTAATCCAATTAGGGTTTTTAACCAATCTTGTGCATCCAATATGTGATTTTGTGTCATTTGTTGAACATTTAGGTCATTTTCGTCCTCCCTAGGCTTATTCTAATCCAATTAGGGTTTTTAACCAATCTTGTGCATCCAATATGTGATTTTGTGTCTGGTTGAACATTTAGGTCATTTTCGTCCTCCCTAGACTTATTCTATTCCAATTAGGGTTTTTAACCAATCTTGTGCATCCAATATTTAATTTTGTGTCATTGGTTGAAGATTTAGGTCATTTTCGTCCTCCCTAGGCTTATTCTAATCGAATTAGGGTTTTTAACCAATCTTTTGCATCCAATATGTGATTTTGTGCCATTTTGTGTCATTGGTTGATCATTTAGGTCACTTTCGTCCTCCCTAGGCTTATTCTAATCCAATTAGGGTTTTTAACCAATCTTGTGCATCCAATATGTGATTTTGTGTCATTTGTTGAACATTTAGGTCATTTTCGTCCTCCCTAGGCTTATTCTAATCCAATTAGGGTTTTTAACCAATCTTGTGCATCCAATTTGTGATTTTGTGTCATTGCTTGAACATTTAGGTCATTTTCGTCCTCCCTAGGCTTATTCTAATCCAATTAGGGTTTTTAACCAATCTTGTGCATCCAATATGTGATTTTGTGTCATTTGTTGAACATTTAGGTCATTTTCGTCCTCCCTAGGCTTATTCTAATCCAATTAGGGTTTTTAACCAATCTTTTGCATCCAATATGTGATTCTGAGTCATTTTGTGTCATCGATTGAACATTTAGGTCATTTTCGTCCTCCCTAGGCTTATTCTAATCCAATTAGGGTTTTTAACCAATCTTGTGCATCCAGTATGTGATTTTGAGTCATTTTGTGTCATCGATTGAACATTTAGGTCATTTTCGTCCTCCCTAGGCTTATTCTAATCCAATTAGGATTTTTAAAAAATCTTGTGCATCTATTATGTGATTTTGTGTCATTTTGTGTCGTTGGTTGAACATATAGATCATTTTCGTCCTCCATAGGCTTATTCTAATCCAATTAGGGTTTTTAACCAATCTTGTGCACCAATATGTGATTTTGTGTCATTGGTTGAACATTTAGGTCATTTTCGTCCTCCCTAGGCTTATTCTAATCCAATTAGGGTTTTTAACCAATCTTGTGCATCCAATATGTGATTTTGTGTCATTTTGTGTCATTTGTTGAACAGTTAGTTCATTTTCCTCCTCCGTAGGCTTATTCTAATCCAATTAGGGTTTTTGACCAATCTTGTGCATCCAATATGTGATTCTGTGTCATTGGTTGAACATTTAGGTCATTTTCGTCCGCCCTAGGCTTATTCTAATCGAATTAGGGTTTTTAACCAATCTTGTGCATCCAATATTTAATTTTGTGTCATTTTGTGTCATTGGTTGAAGATTTAGGTCATTTTCGTCCTCCCTAGGCTTATTCTAATCCAATTAGGGTTTTTAACCAATCTTGTGCATCCAATATGTGATTTTGTATCATTGGTTGAATATTTAGGTCATGTTTGTCCTCCCTAGGCTTATTCAAATCCAATTAGGGTTTTTAACCAAATTTGTGCATCCAATATGTGATTTTGTGTCATTTTGTGTCATTTGTTGAACAGTTAGGTCATTTTCCTCCTCCGTAGGCTTATTCTAATCCAATTAGGGTTTTTGACCAATCTTGTGCATCCAATATGTGATTCTGTGTCATTGGTTGAACATTTAGGTCATTTTCGTCCGCCCTAGGCTTATTCTAATCGAATTAGGGTTTTTAACCAATCTTGTGCATCCAATATGTGATTTTGTATCATTTTGTGTCATTGGTTGAACATTTAGGTCATTTTCGTCCTCCCTAGGCTTATTCTCATCCAATTAGGGTTTTTAAACAATCTTGTGCATCCAATATGTGATTTTGTATCATTGGTTGAATATTTAGGTCATGTTTGTCCTCCCTAGGCTTATTCTAATCCAATTAGGGTTTTTAGCCAATCTTGTGCATCCAATATGTGATTTTGTGTCATTTGTTGAACATTTAGGTCATTTTCGTCCTCCCTAGGCTTATTCTAATCCAATTAGGGTTTTTAACCAATCTTGTGCATCCAATATGTGATTTTGTGTCATTGGTTGAACATTTAGGTCATTTTCGTCCGCCCTAGGCTTATTCTAATCCAATTAGGGTTTTCAACCAATCTTGTGCATCCAATATGTGATTTTGTGTCATTGGTTGAACATTTAGGTCATTTTCGTCCTCCCTAGACTTATTCTAATCCAAATAGGGTTTTTAACCAATCTTGTGCATCCAATATTTAATTTTGTGTCATTTTGTGTCATTGGTTGAAGATTTAGGTCATTTTCGTCCTCCCTAGGCTTATTCTAATCCAATTAGGGTTTTTAACCAATCTTGTGCATCCAATATGTGATTTTGTATCATTGGTTGAATATTTAGGTCATGTTTGTCCTCCCTAGGCTTATTCAAATCCAATTAGGGTTTTTAACCAATCTTGTGCATCCAATATGTGATTTTGTGTCATTTTTGTCATTTGTTGAACATTTAGGTCATTTTCCTCCTCCGTAGGCTTATTCTAATCCAATTAGGGTTTTTAACCAATCTTGTGCATCCAATATGTGATTTTGTGTCATTGGTTGAATATTTAGGTCATGTTTGTCCTCCCTAGGCTTATTCAAATCCAATTAGGGTTTTTAACCAATCTTGTGCATCCAATATGTGATTTTGTGTCATTTTTGTCATTTGTTGAACATTTAGGTCATTTTCCTCCTCCGTAGGCTTATTCTAATCCAATTAGGGTTTTTAACCAATCTTGTGCATCCAATATGTGATTTTGTGTCATTGGTTGAACATTTAGGTCATTTTCGTCCTCCCTAGGCTTATTCTAATCCAATTAGGATTTTTAAACAATCTTGTGCATCCAATATGTGATTTTGTGTCATTTTGTGTCATTGGTTGAACATTTAAGTCATTTTCGTCCTCCTTAAGCTTATTCTAATCCAATTAGGGTTTTTAACCAATCTTGTGCATCCAATATTTGATTTTGTGTCATTGGTTGAACATTTAGGTCATTTTCGTCCTCCCTAGGCTTATTCTAATCCAATTAGGGTTTTTAACTAATCTTGTGCATCCAATATGTGATTTTGTGTCATTTTGTGTCATTGGTTGAACATTTAGGTCATTTTCGTCCTCCCTAGGCATATTCTAATCCAATTAGGGTTTTTAACCAATCTTGTGCATCCAATATGTGATTTTGTGTCATTGGTTGAACATTTAGGTCATTTTCGTCCTCCCTAGGCTTATTCTAATCCAATTACGGTTTTTAACCAATCTTGTGCATCCAATATGTGATTATGTGTCATTTTGTGTCATTGGTTGAACATTTAGGTCATTTTCGTCCTCCCTAGGCTTATTCTAATCCAATTAGGGTTTTCAACCAATCTTGTGCATCCAATATGTGATTTTGTGTCATTGGTTGAACATTTAGGTCATTTTCGTCCTCCCTAGACTTATTCGAATCCAATTAGGGTTTTTAACCAATCTTGTGCATCCAATATTTAATTTTGTGTCATTTTGTGTCATTGGTTGAAGATTTAGGTCATTTTCGTCCTCCCTAGGCTTATTCTAATCCAATTAGGGTTTTTAACCAATCTTGTGCATCCAATATGTGATTTTGTATCATTGGTTGAATATTTAGGTCATGTTTGTCCTCCCTAGGCTTATTCTAATCCAATTAGGGTTTTTAACCAATCTTTTGCATCCAATATGTGATTTTGTGCCATTTTGTGTCATTGGTTGAACATTTAGGTCACTTTCGTCCTCCCTAGGCTTATTCTAATCCAATTAGGGTTTTTAACCAATCTTGTGCATCCAATATGTGATTTTGTGTCATTGGTTGAACATTTAGGTCATTTTCGTCCTCCCTAGACTTATTCTAATCCAATTAGGGTTTTTAACCAATCTTGTGCATCCAATATTTAATTTTGTGTCATTTTGTGTCATTGGTTGAAGATTTAGGTCATTTTCGTCCTCCCTAGGCTTATTCTAATCCAATTAGGGTTTTTAACCAATCTTTTGCATCCAATATGTGATTTTGTGCCATTTTGTGTCATTGGTTGAACATTTAGGTCATTTTCGTCCTCCCTAGGCTTATTCTAATCCAATTAGGGTTTTTAACCAATCTTGTGCATCCAATATGTGATTTTGTGTCATTTGTTGAACATTTAGGTCATTTTCGTCCTCCCTAGGATTATTCTAATCCAATTAGGGTTTTTAACCAATCTTGTGCATCACATTTGTAATTTTGTGTCATTGGTTGAACATTTAGGTCTTTTTTGTCATCCACTGACTTATTCTAACCCACGTAGGGTTTTTAACCAATCCTGTGCATCCAATAAGTGATTTTGTGTCATTGGTTGAACATTTCGGTCATTTTCGTCCTCCCTAGGCTTATTCTAATCCAATTAGGGTTTTTAACCAATCTTGTGCATCCAATATGTGATTTTGTGTCATTTGTTGAACATTTAGGTCATTTTCGTCCTCCCTAGGCTTATTCTAATCCAATTACGGTTTTTAACCAATCTTGTGCATCCAATATGTGATTTTGTGTCATTGGTTGAACATTTAGGTCATTTTCGTCCTCCCTAGACTTATTCTAATCCAATTAGGGTTTTTAACCAATCTTGTGCATCCAATATTTAATTTTGTGTCATTTTGTGTCATTGGTTGAAGATTTAGGTCATTTTCGTCCTCCCTAGTCTTATTCTAATCCAATTAGGGTTTTTAACCAATCTTGTGCATCCAATGTGTGATTTTGTATCATTGGTTGAATATTTAGGTCATGTTTGTCCTCCCTAGGCTTATTCTAATCCAATTAGGGTTTTTAACCAATCTTGTGCATCCAATATGTGATTTTGTGTCATTTTGTGTCATTTGTTGAACATTTAGGTCATTTTCCTCCTCCGTAGGCTTATTCTAATCCAATTAGGGTTTTTAACCAATCTTGTGCATCCAATATGTGATTTTCTGTCATTTTGTGTCATTGGTTGAACATTTAGGTCATTTTGGTCCACCCCAGGCTTATTCTAATCCAATTAGGGTTTTTAACCAATCTTGTGCATCCAATATGTGATTCTGTGTCATTGGTTGAACATTTAGGTCATTTTCGTCTGCCCTAGGCTTATTCTAATCCAATTAGGGTTTTTAACCAATCTTGTGCATCCAATATGTGATTTTGTGATTGGTTGAACATTTAGGTCATTTTCGTCCTCCCTAGGCTTATTCTAATCCAATTAGGGTTTTTAACCAATCTTGTGCATCCAATATGTGATTTTGTGTCATTTGTTGAACATTTAGTTCATTTTCGTCCTCCCTAGGCTTATTCTAATCCAATTAGGGTTTTTAACCAATCTTGTGCATCCAATATGTGATTTTGTGTCATTTGTTGAACATTTAGGTCATTTTCGTCCTCCCTAGGCTTATTCTAATCCAATTAGGGTTTTCAACCAATCTTGTGCGTCCAATATGTGATTTTGTGTCATTTTGTGTCATTTGTTGAACAGTTAGGTCATTTTCCTCCTCCGTAGGCTTATTCTAATCCAATTAGGGTTTTTGACCAATCTTGTGCATCCAATATGTGATTTTGTGTCATTGGTTGAACATTTAGGTCATTTTCGTCCTCCCTAGACTTATTCTAATCCAATTAGGGTTTTTAACCAATCTTGTGCATCCAATATTTAATTTGGTGTCATTTTGTGTCATTGGTTGAAGATTTAGGTCATTTTCGTCCTCCCTAGGCTTATTCTAATCCAATTAGGGTTTTTAACCAATCTTGTGCATCCAATATGTGATTTTGTGTCATTTGTTGAACATTTAGGTCATTTTCGTCCTCCCTAGGCTTATTCTAATCCAATTAGGGTTTTTAACCAATCTTGTGCATCCAATTTGTGATTTTGTGTCATTGCTTGAACATTTAGGTCATTTTCGTCCTCCCTAGGCTTATTCTAATCCAATTAGGGTTTTTAACCAATCTTGTGCATCCAATATGTGATTTTGTGTCATTGGTTGAACATTTAGGTCATTTTCGTCCTCCCTAGGCTTATTCTAAAGCAATTAGGGTTTTTAACCAATCTTGTGCATCCAATATGTGATTTTGTGTCATTGATTGAACATTTAGGTCATTTTCGTCCACTTTAGGCTCTTTTTAATCCAATTAGGGTTTTTAACCAATCTTGTGCATCCAATATGTGATTTTGTGTCATTGGTTAAACATTTAGGTCATTTTCGTCCTCCCTATGCTTATTCTAATCCAATTAGGGTTTTTAACCAATCTTGTGCATCGAATATGTGATTTTGTGTCATTTTGTGTCATTTGTTGAACATTTAGGTCATTTTCGTCCTCCCTAGGCTTATTCTAATCCAATTAGGGTTTTTAACCAATCTTGTGCATCCAATATGTGATTTTGTGTCATTTTGTGTCATTGGTTGAACATTTAGGTCATTTTCGTCCTCCCTAGGCTTATTCTAATCCAATTAGGGTTTTTAACCAATCTTGTGCATCCAATATGTGATTTTGTGTCATTGGTTGAACATTTAGGTCATTTTCGTCCTCCCTAGGCTTATTCTAATCCAATGAGGGTTTTTAACCAATCTTGTGCATCCAATATGTGATTTTGTGTCATTGGTTGAACATTTAGGTCATTTTCGTCCTCCCTAGGCTTATTCTAATCCAATTAGGGTTTTTAACCAATCTTGTGCATCCAATATGTGATTTTGTGTCATTTGTTGAACATTTAGTTCATTTTCGTCCTCCCTAGGCTTATTCTAATCCAATTAGGGTTTTTAACCAATCTTGTGCATCCAATATGTGATTTTGTGTCATTGGTTGAACATTTAGGTCATTTTCGTCCTCCCTAGGCTTATTCTAATCCAATTAGCGTGTTTAACCAATCTTGTGCATCCAATATGTGATTTTGTGTCATTTTCTGTCACTGGTTGAACATTTAGGTCATTTTTGTCCTCCATAGGCTAATTCTAATCCAATTAGGGTTTTTAACCAATCTTGTGCATCCAATATGTGATTTTGTGTCATTTTGTGTCATTGGTTGAACATTTAGGTCATTTTCGTCCTCCCTAGGCTTATTCTAATCCAATTAGGGTTTATAACCAATCTTGTGCATCCAATATGTGATTTTGTGTCATTTTGTGTCATTGGTTGAACATTTAGGTCATTTTCGTCCTCCCTAGGCTTATTCTAATCCAATTAGGGTTTTTAACCAATCTTGTGCATCCAATATCTGACTTTGTGTCATTTTGTGTCATTTTGTGACATTTTGTGTCATTGGTTGAACATTTAGGTCATTTTCGTCCTCCCTAGGCTTATTCTAATCCAATTAGGGTTTTCAACCAATCTTGTGCATCCAATATGTGATTTTGTGTCATTGGTTGAACATTTAGGTCATTTTCGTCCTCCCTAGACTTATTCGAATCCAATTAGGGTTTTTAACCAATCTTGTGCATCCAATATTTAATTTTGTGTCATTTTGTGTCATTGGTTGAAGATTTAGGTCATTTTCGTCCTCCCTAGGCTTATTCTAATCCAATTAGGGTTTTTAACCAATCTTGTGCATCCAATATGTGATTTTGTGTCATTTGTTGAACATTTAGGTCATTTTCGTCCTCCCTAGGCTTATTCTAATCCAATTAGGGTTTTCAACCAATCTTGTGCGTCCAATATGTGATTTTGTGTCATTTTGTGTCATTTGTTGAACAGTTAGGTCATTTTCCTCCTCCGTAGGCTTATTCTAATCCAATTAGGGTTTTTGACCAATCTTGTGCATCCAATATGTGATTCTGTGTCATTGGTTGAACATTTAGGTCATTTTCGTCCGCCCTAGGCTTATTCTAATCGAATTAGGGTTTTTAACCAATCTTGCGCATCCAATATTTGATTTTGTATCATTTTGTGTCATTGGTTGAACATTTAGGTCATTTTCGTCCTCCCTAGGCTTATTCTAATCCAATTAGGGTTTTTAATCAATCTTGTGCATCCAATATGTGATTTTGTGTCATTGGTTGAACATTTAGGTCATTTTCGTCCTCCCTAGGCTTATTCTACTCCAA
>JBBPBQ010000288.1:1089-12422 GCA_037974755.1 Cicer yamashitae | reverse complement strand
CCAATCTTGTGCATCCAATATGTGATTTTGTGTCATTTTGTGTGATTGGTTGAACATTTAGGTCATTTTCGTCCTCCCTAGGCTTATTCTAATCCAATTAGGGTTTTTAACAAATCTTGTGCATCCAATATGTGATTTTGTGTCATTGGTTGCACATTTAGATAATTTTCGTCCTCCCTAGGCTTATTCTAATCCAATTAGGGTTTTTAACTAATCTTGTGCATATAAGAAGTGATTTTGTGTCATTGGTAATCCAAGTAGGTCATTTTCGTCCTTGATAGGCTTATCCCAATCCAATTAGGTTTTTTAACCAATCTTATGCATCCAATATGTGATTTTGTGTCATTTTGTGTCATTGGTAATCCAATTAGGTCATTATCGTCCTCGCTAGGTTTATTCTAATACAATTAGGGATTTTAACCAATCTTGTGCATCCAATATGTGATTTTGTATCATTGGTTGCACATTTAGGTCATTTTCGTCCTCCCTAGGCTTATTCTAATCCAATTAGGGTTTTTAACCAATCTTGTGTATCCAATATGTGATTTAGTGTCATTTTGTGTCATTGGTTGAACATTTAGGTCATTTTCGTCCTCCCTAGGCTTATTCTAATCCAATTAGGGTTTTTAACAAATCTTGTGCATCCAATATGTGATTTTGTGTCATTGGTTGCACATTTAGGTCATTTTCATCCTCCCTAGGCTTATTCTAATCCAATTAGGGTTTTTAACCAAACTTGTGCATCCAATATGTGATTTTGTGTCATTTTGGGTCACTAGTTGAACATTTAGGTCATTTTCGTCCTCCCTAGGCTTATTATAATCCAATTAGGGTGTTTAACCAATCTTGTGCATCCAATATGTGATTTTGTGTCATTGGTTGCACACTTAGGTAATTTTTTTTCTCCCTAGGCTTATTCTAATCCAATTAGGGTTCTTAACCAATCTTGTGCATATAATAAGTGATTTTGTGTCATTGGTAATCCAATTAGGTCATTTTCGTCCTCGCTAGGCTTATTCTAATCCAATTAGGGTTTTTAACCAATCTTATGCATCCAATATGTGATTTTGTGTCATTTTGTGTCATTGGAAATCCAATTAGGTCATTTTCGTCCTCGCTAGGCTTATTCTAATTCAATTAGGGTTTTTAACCAATCTTGTGCATATAATAAGTGATTTTGTGTCATTGGTTGCACATTTAGGTCAATTTCGTCCTCCCTAGGCTTATTCTAACCGAATTAGGGTTTTTAACCAATCTTGTGCATCCAATATGTGATTTTGTGTCATCTTGTGTGATTGGTTGAACATTTAGGTCATTTTCGTCCTCTCTAGGCTTATTCTAATCCAATTAGGGTTTTTAACCAATCTTGTGCATCCAATATGTGATTTTGTGTCATTGGTTGCACATTTACATCATTTTCGTCCTCCCTAGGCTTATTCTAATCCAATTAGGGTTTTTAACCAATCTTGTGCATATAATAAGTGTTTTTGTGTCATTGGTAATCCAATTAGGTCATTTTCGTCCTCGCTAGGCTTATTCTAATCGAATTAGGGTTTTTAAACAATCTTGTGCATCCAATATGTGATTTTGTGTCATTTTGTGTCATTGGTAGAACATTTAGGTCATTTTCGTCCTCCCTAGGCTTATTCTAATCCAATTAGGGTTTTTAACCAATCTCTTGCATCCAATATGTGATTTTGTGTCATTGGTTGCACACTTAGGTCATTTTTGTGCTCCCTAGGCTTATTCTAATCCAATTAGAGTTTTTAACCAATCTTGTGCAGATAATAAGTGATTTTGTGTCATTGGTAATCCAATTAGGTCATTTTCGTCCTCGATAGGCTTATCCTAATCCAATTAGGTTTTTTAACCAATCTTATGCATCAAATATGTGATTTTGTGTCATTTTGTGTCATTGGTAATCCAATTAGGTCATTTTCGTCCTCCCTAGGCTTATTCTAATACAATTAGGGTTTTTAACCAATCTTGTGCATCCAATATGTGATTTTGTGTTATTGGTTGCACGTTTACGTCATTTTCGTCCTCCCTAGGCTTATTCTAATCCAATTAGGGTTTTTAACCAATCTTGTGCATCCAATATGTGATTTTGTGTCATTTTGGGTCACTGGTTGAACATTTAGGTCATTTTCGTCCTCCCTAGGCTTATTCTAATCCAATTAGGGTTTTTAACCAATCTTGCGCATCCAATATGCGATTTTGTGTCATCTTGTGTCACTGGTTGCACACTTAGGTAATTTTTTTTCTCCATAGGCTTATTCTAATCCAATTAGGGTTCTTAACCAATCTTGTGCATATAATAACTGATTTTGTGTCATTGGTAATCCAATTAGGTCATTTTCGTTCTCGGTAGGCTTATTCTAATCCAATTAGGGTTTTTAACCAATCTTGTGTATCCAATATGTGATTTTGTGTCATTTTGTGTGATTGGTTGAACATTTAGGTACTTTTCGTCCTCCCTAGGCTTATTCTATTTAACCAATCTTGTGCATCCAATATGTGATTTTGTGTCATTGGTTGCACATTTAGATCATTTTCGTCCTCCCTAGGCTTATTCTAATCCTATTAGGGTTTTTAACCAATCTTGTGCATATAATAAGTGATTTTGTGTCATTGGTAATCCAATTAGGTCATTTTCATCCTCGCTAGGCTTATTCTAATCCAATTAGGGGTTTTAACCAATCTTTTGCATCCAATATGTGATTTTGTGTCATTTTGTGTGATTGGTTGAACATTTAGGTCATTTTCGTCCTCCCTTGGCTTATTCTAATCCAATTAGGGTTTTTAACCAATATCTTGCATCCAATATGTGATTTTGTGTCATTTTGTGTCATTGGTTCCACACTTAGGTCATTTTCATCCTCCATAGGCTTATTCTAATCCAATTAGGGTTTTTAACCAATCTTGTGCATCCAATATGTGATTTTGTGTCATTTTGGGTCACTGGTTGAACATTTAGGTCATTTTCGTCCTCCCTTGGCTTATTCTAATCCAATTAGGGTTTTTAACCAATCTTGTGCATATAATAAGTGATTTTGTGTCATTGGTTGCTCATTTAGGTCAATTTTGTCCTCCCTAGGCTTATTCTAACCCAATTATGGTTTTTATCCAATCTTGTGCATCCAATATGTGATTTTGTGTCATTTTGTGTGATTGGTTGAACATTTAGGTCATTTTCGTCCTCCCTAGGCTTATTCTAATCCAATTAGGGTTTTTAACAAATCTTGTGCATCCAATATGTGATTTTGTGTCATTGGTTGCACATTTAGATAATTTTCGTCCTCCCTAGGCTTATTCTAATCCAATTAGGGTTTTTAACTAATCTTGTGCATATAAGAAGTGATTTTGTGTCATTGGTAATCCAAGTAGGTCATTTTCGTCCTTGATAGGCTTATCCCAATCCAATTAGGTTTTTTAACCAATCTTATGCATCCAATATGTGATTTTGTGTCATTTTGTGTCATTGGTAATCCAATTAGGTCATTATCGTCCTCGCTAGGTTTATTCTAATACAATTAGGGATTTTAACCAATCTTGTGCATCCAATATGTGATTTTGTGTCATTGGTTGCACATTTAGGTCATTTTCGTCCTCCCTAGGCTTATTCTAATCCAATTAGGGTTTTTAACCAATCTTGTGTATCCAATATGTGATTTAGTGTCATTTTGTGTCATTGGTTGAACATTTAGGTCATTTTCGTCCTCCCTAGGCTTATTCTTATCCAATTAGGGTTTTTCACCAATCTTGTGCATCCAATATGTGATTTTGTGTCATTGGTTGCACATTTAGGTCATTTTCATCCTCCCTAGGCTTATTCTAATCCAATTAGGGTTTTTAACCAATCTTGTGCATCCAATATGTGATTTTGTGTCATTTTGGGTCACTGGTTGAACATTTAGGTCATTTTCGTCCTCCCTTGGCTTATTCTAATCCAATTAGGGTTTTTAACCAATCTTGTGCATATAATAAGTGATTTTGTGTCATTGGTTGCTCATTTAGGTCAATTTTGTCCTCCCTAGGCTTATTCTAACCCAATTATGGTTTTTAACCAATCTTGTGCATCCAATATGTGATTTTGTGTCATTTTGTGTGATTGGTTGAACATTTAGGTCATTTTCGTCCTCCCTAGGCTTATTCTAATCCAATTAGGGTTTTTAACCAATCTTGTGCATCCAATATGTGATTTTGTGTCATTGGTTGAACATTTAGGTCATTTTCGTCCTCCCTAGGCTTATTCTAATCCAATTAGGGTTTTTAACCAATCTTGTGCATCCAATATGTGATTTTGTGTCATTTTGTGATAAGGATCTCAAGAGCATGAAGATGATCCATATTTTTAATAAATTAGGATGAACTTTATTTATTTTCATTTGGTTTGTAATAATTCTTAGTTTGCTTTAATTTGGAATTCTAATAGTTTTAATATAGACTTAGTTGATGTTATATGTAAGTGAAGATACTTTGCTTCCTTACATTTAGTTTATTTTTATAAAAAAAAAAAATGATGTAAGCCCAATTTGGGCCTAGAGAATGGTGTCACTTATGACCCATTTAGGTTTAGAGATAATTTTACTATAACTATGATTTTGTAACCTTATTGAAGGGATTTTTTTTGGAATGAATTAATAATTTCTCTAATGAGATTTGTGAGTGAGTTAGGTCTCCTCTTTGAGTTCTTGGATTAGAACTTGTTTGAGTCTTATCAATGGCTTCCTTACCATTGTGGCGATTCTTCATTGGCTTATCAATCATCCTTGATTGTGGCGCCTTCTTCATCTTCTCAACCTAATCCATATTTTGTTTCTTTATAATTTTCGGTTTCCTTTACATCAAACCCTAATTCACAAATTGTGCCAATTTTCGTGTTCAATAACCTGCAATCATATCTCGAGTTCTACAAACTTGTTTTCGGCGATTCAACATCCTAACTTGCGTTTCAGAACGTCATCTTTCACCTCGTTTTGGAATCGGCCGATTCTGAGTTTCGCAGCTCCGTTTATTCCGTTATCCAGCAATACGCGGTTTTGGATCCAATTTGTAAGTTTCCAACCTAGAACGATCCTTATAGTGATTCATGAGAAATAGGATCATATCATTTTGTGTCATTGGTTGAACATTTAGGTCATTTTCGTCCTCCATAGGCTTATTCTAATCCAATTAGGGTTTTTAACCAATCTTGTGCATCCAATATGTGATTTTGTGTCATTGGTTGAACATTTAGGTCATTTTCGTCCTCCCTAGGCTTATTCTAATCCAATTAGGGTTTTTAACCAATCTTGTGCATCCAATATGTGATTTTGTGTCATTTTGTGTCATTGGTTCAACATTTAGGTCATTTTCGTCCTCCTTAGGCTTATTCTAATCCAATTAGGGTTTTTAACCAATCTTGTGCATCCAATATGTGATTTTGCTTCATTGGTTGAACATTTAGGTCATTTTCGTCCTCCCTAGGCTTATTCTAATCCAATTAGGGTTTTTAATTAATCTTGTGCATCCAATATGTGATTTTGTGTCATTGGTTGAACATTTAGGTCATTTTCGTCCTCCCTAGGCTTATTCTAATCCAATTAGGGTTTTTAACCAATCTTGTGCATCCAATATGTGATTTTGTGTCATTTTGTGTCATTGGGTGAACATTTAGGTCATTTTCGTCCTCCCTAGGCTTATTCTAATCCAATTAGGGTTTTTAACAAATCTTGTACATCCAATATGTGATTTTGTGTCATTTTGTGTCATTGGTTGAACATTTAGGTCATTTTCGTCCTCCCTAGGCTTATTCTAATCCAATTAGGGTTTTTAACCAATCTTGTGCATCCAATATGTGATTTTGTGTCATTTTGTGTCATTGGTTGAACATTTAGGTCATTTTCGTCCTCTCTATGCTTATTCTAATCCAATTATGGTTTTTAACCAATCTTGTGCATCCAATATGTGATTTTGTGTCATTGGTTGAACATTTAGGTCATTTTCGTCCTCCATAGGCTTATTCTAATCCACTTAGGGTTTTTAACCAATCTTGTGCATCCAATATGTGATTTTGTATCATTTTGTGTCATTGGTTGAACATTTAGGTCATTTTCGTCCTCCCTATGCCTATTCTAATCCAATTAAGGTTTTTAACCAATCTTGTGCATCCAATATGTGATTTTTTGTCATTTTGTGTCATTGGTTGAACATTTAGGTCATTTTCGTCCTCCCTAGGCTTATTCTAATCCAATTAGGGTTTTTAACCAATCTTGTGCATCCAATATATGATTTTGTGTCATTGGTTGCACATTTAGGTCATTTTCGTCCTCCCTAGGCTTATTCTAATCCAATTAGGGTTTTTAACCAATCTTGTGCATCCAATATGTGATTTTGTGTCATTGGTTGAACATTTAGATCATTTTCGTCCTCCCTAGGCTTATTCTAATCCTATTAGGGTTTTTAACAAATCTTGTGCATCCAATAAGTGATTTTGTGTCATTAGTTGCACATTTAGGTCATTTTCGTCCTCCCTAGGCTTATTCTAATCCAATTAGGGTTTTTAACCAATCTTGTGCATCCAATATGTGATTTTGTGTCATTGGTTGCACATTTAGATCATTTTCGTCCTCCCTAGGCTTATTCTAATCCAATTAGGGTTTTTAACTAATCTTGTGCATATAATAAGTGATTTTGTGTCATTGGTAATCCAATTAGGTCATTTTCGTCCTCGATAGGCTTATTCTAATCCAATTAGGGTTTTTAACCAATCTTGCGCATCCAATATGCGATTTTGTGTCATCTTGTGTCACTGGTTGCACACTTAGGTAATTTTTTTTCTCCATAGGCTTATTCTAATCCAATTAGGGTTCTTAACCAATCTTGTGCATATAATAACTGATTTTGTGTCATTGGTAATCCAATTAGGTCATTTTCGTTCTCGGTAGGCTTATTCTAATCCAATTAGGGTTTTTAACCAATCTTGTGTATCCAATATGTGATTTTGTGTCATTTTGTGTGATTGGTTGAACATTTAGGTACTTTTCGTCCTCCCTAGGCTTATTCTAATCCAATTAGGGTTTTTAACCAATCTTGTGCATCCAATATGTGATTTTGTGTCATTGGTTGCACATTTAGATCATTTTCGTCCTCCCTAGGCTTATTCTAATCCTATTAGGGTTTTTAACCAATCTTGTGCATATAATAAGTGATTTTGTGTCATTGGTAATCCAATTAGGTCATTTTCATCCTCGCTAGGCTTATTCTAATCCAATTAGGGTTTTTAACCAATCTTTTGCATCCAATATGTGATTTTGTGTCATTTTTTGTCATTGGTTGAACATTTAGGTCATTTTCGTCCTCCCTAGGCTTATTCTAATCCAATTAGGGTTTTTAACCAATCTTGTGCATCCAATATGTGATTTTGTGTCATTGGTTAAACATTTAGGTCATTTTCGTCCTCTTTAGGCTTATTCTAATCCAATTAGGGTTTTTAACCAATCTTGTGCATCCAATATGTGATTTTGTGTCATTTTGTGTCATTGGTTGAACATTTAGGTCATTTTCGTCCTCCCTAGGCTTATTCTAATCCAATTAGGGTTTTTAACCAATCTTGTGCATCCAATATGTGATTTTGTGTCATTTTGTGTCATTGGTTGAACATTTTGGTCACTTTCGTCCTCCCTATGCTTATTCTAATCCAATTAGGGTGTTTAACCAATCTTGTGCTTCCAATATGTGATTTTGTGTCATTTTGTGTCATTGGTTGAACATTTAGGTCATTTTCGTCCTCGCAAGGTTTATTCTAATCCAATTAGGGTTTTTAACCAATCTTGTGCATCCAATATGTGATTTTGTGTCATTTTGTGTCATTTTGTGTCATTGGTTGATCACTTAGGTCATTTTCGTCCTCCCTAGGCTTATTCTAATCCAATTAGGGTTTTTAACCAATCTTGTGCATCCAATATGTGATTTTGTGTCATTTTGTGTCATTGGTTGAACATTTAGGTCATTTTCGTCCTCCCTAGGCTTATTCTAATCCAATTAGGGTTTTTAACCAATCTTGTGCATCCAATATGTGATTTTGTGTCATTTTGTGTCATTGGTTGAACATTTGGGTCATTTTCGTCCTCCCTCGGCTTATTCTAATCCAATTAGGGTTTTTAACCAATCTTGTGCATCCAATATGTGATTTTGTGTCATTTTGTGTCATTGGTTGAACATTTAGGTCATTTTCGTCCTCCCTAGGCTTATTCTAATCCAATTAGGGTTTTTAACCAATCTTGTGCATCCAATATGTGATTTTGTGTCATTTTGTGCTATTGGTTGAACATTTAGGTCATTTTCGTCCTCCCTAGGCTTATTCTAATCCAATTAGGGTTTTTAACCAATCTTGTGCATCCAATATGTGATTTTGTGTCATTGGTTGAACATTTAGGTCATTTTCGTCCTACCTAGGCTTATTCTAATCCAATTAGGGTTTTTAACCAATCTTGTGCAACCAATATGTGATTTTGTGTCATTGGTTGAACATTTAGGTCATTTTCGTCCTCCCTAGGCTTATTCTAATCCAATTAGGGTTTTTAACCAATCTTGTGCATCCAATATGTGATTTTGTGTCATTGGTTGAACATTTAGGTCATTTTCGTCTTCCCTAGGCTTATTCCAATCCAGTTAGGGTTTTTAACCAATCTTTTGCACCCAATATGTCATTTTGTGTCATTGGTTGAACATTTAGGTCATTTTCGTCCTCCATAGGCTTATTCTAATCCAATTAGGGTTTTTAGCCAATCTTGTGCATCCAATATGTGATTTTGTGTCATTTTGTGTCATTGGTTGAACATTTAGGTCATTTTCGTCCTCCCTAGGCTTATTCTAATCCAATTAGGGTTTTTAACCAATCTTGTGCATCCAATATGTGATTTTGTGTCATTTTGTGTCATTGGTTGAACATTTAGGTCTTTTTCGTCCTCCCTAGGTTTATTCTAATCCAATTAGGGTTTTTAACCAATCTTGTGCATCCAATATGTGATTTTGTGTCATTTTGTGTCATTGGTTGAACATTTAGGTCATTTTCGTCCTCCCTAGGCTTATTCTAATCCAATTAGGGTTTTTAACCAATCTTGTGCATCCAATATGTGATTTTGTGTCATTTTGTGTCATTGGATGAACATTTATGTCATTTTCGTCCTCCCTAGGCTTGTTCTAATCCAATTAGGGTTTTTAACCAATCTTGTGCATCCAATATGTGATTTTGTGTCATTGGTTTAACATTTAGGTCATTTTCGTCCTCCCTAGGCTTATTCTAATCCAATTAGGGTTTTTAAACAATCTTGTGAATCCAATATGTGATTTTGTGTCATTTTGTGTCATTGGTTGAAAATTTAGGTCATTTTCGTCCTCCCTAGGCTTATTCTAATCCAATTAGGGTTTTTAACCAATCTTGTGCATCCAATATGTGATTTTGTGTCATTGGTTGCACATTTAGGTCATTTTCGTCCTCCCTAGGCTTATTCTAATCCAATTAGGGTTTTTAACTAATCTTGTGCATATAATAAGTGATTTTGTGTCATTGGTAATCCAATTAGGTCATTTTCGTCCTCGATAGGCTTATCCTAATCCAATTAAGTTTTTTAACCACTCTTATGCATCCAATATGTGATTTTGTGTCATTTTGTGTGATTATGTGAACATTTAGGTCATTTTCGTCCTCCCTAGGCTTATTCTAATCCAATTAGGGTTTTTAACCAATCTTGTGTATCAAATATGTGATTTTGTGACATTGGTTGCACATTTAGGTCATTTTAGTCCTCCCTAGGCTTATTCTAATCCAATTAGGGTTTTTAACCAATCTTGTGCATCCAATATGTGATTTTGTGTCATTTTGTGTGATTGGTTGAACATTTAGGTCATTTTCGTCCTCCCTAGGCTTATTCTAATCCAATTAGGGTTTTTAACCAATATCTTGCATCCAATATGTGATTTTGTGTCATTTTGTGTCATTGGTTGCACACTTAGGTCATTTTTGTCCTCCCTAGGCTTATTCTAATCCAATTAGGGATTTTAACCAATCATTTGCAGATAATAAGTGATTTTGTGTCATTGGTAATCCAATTAGGTCATTTTCGTCCTCGATAGGCTTATCCTAATCCAATTAGGTTTTTTAACCAATCTTATGCATCAAATATGTGATTTTGTGTCATTTTGTGTCATTGGTAATCCAATTAGGTCATTTTCGTCCTCCCTAGGCTTATTCTAATACAATTAGGGTTTTTAACCAATCTTGTGCATCCAATATGTGATTTTGTGTCATTTTGTGTGATTGGTTGAACATTTAGGTCATTTTCGTCCTCCCTAGGCTTATTCTAATCCAATTAGGGTTTTTAACCAATATCTTGCATCCAATATGTGATTTTGTGTCATTTTGTGTCATTGGTTGCACACTTAGGTCATTTTTGTCCTCCCTAGGCTTATTCTAATCCAATTAGGGATTTTAACCAATCATTTGCAGATAATAAGTGATTTTGTGTCATTGGTAATCCAATTAGGTCATTTTCGTCCTCGATAGGCTTATCCTAATCCAATTAGGTTTTTTAACCAATCTTATGCATCAAATATGTGATTTTGTGTCATTTTGTGTCATTGGTAATCCAATTAGGTCATTTTCGTCCTCCCTAGGCTTATTCTAATACAATTAGGGTTTTTAACCAATCTTGTGCATCCAATATGTGATTTTGTGTTATTGGTTGCACATTTAGGTCATTTTCGTCCTCCCTAGGCTTATTCTAATCCAATTAGGGTTTTTAACCAATCTTGTGCATCCAATATGTGATTTTGTGTCATTTTGGGTCACTGGTTGAACATTTAGGTCATTTTCGTCCTCCCTAGGCTTATTCTAATCCAATTAGGGTTTTTAACCAATCTTGCGCATCCAATATGTGATTTTGTGTCATTTTGTGTCACTGGTTGCACACTTAGGTAATTTTTTTTCTCCATAGGCTTATTCTAATCCAATTAGGGTTCTTAACCAATCTTGTGCATATAATAACTGATTTTGTGTCATTGGTAATCCAATTAGGTCATTTTCGTTCTCGGTAGGCTTATTCTAATCCAATTAGGGTTTTTAACCAATCTTGTGTATCCAATATGTGATTTTGTGTCATTTTGTGTGATTGGTTGAACATTTAGGTACTTTTCGTCCTCCCTAGGCTTATTCTATTTAACCAATCTTGTGCATCCAATATGTGATTTTGTGTCATTGGTTGCACATTTAGATCATTTTCGTCCTCCCTAGGCTTATTCTAATCCTATTAGGGTTTTTAACCAATCTTGTGCATATAATAAGTGATTTT
>JBBPBQ010000287.1:0-12426 GCA_037974755.1 Cicer yamashitae | reverse complement strand
AATTAGGGTTTTTAACCAATCTTGTGCATCTTATAATTGATTTTGTGTCATTGGTTGAACATTTAGGTCATTTTTAGCGTCCCTAGGCTTATTCTAATCGAATTAGGGTTTTTAACCAATCTTGTGCATCCGATAAATGATTTTGTGTCATCGGTTGAACATTTAGGATATTTTCGTCCTCCCTAGGCTTATTCTAATCCAATTAGGGTTCTTAACCAATCTTGTGCATCCAATAAGTGATTTTGTGTCATTTGTTGAACATTTAGGTCATTTTCGTCCACCCTTGATCTTATTCTAATCCTATTAGTGTTTTTAACCAAACTTTTGCATCCAATAAGTGTGTTTCTGTGATTGGTTGAGTATTTAGGTCATTTTCGTCCTCCCTAGGCTTATTCTAATCGAATTAGGATTTTTAACACATCTTGTGCATTCAATAAGTGCGTTTGTGTCATTGGTTGAATATTTAGGTCATTTTCGTCCTCCCTAGGCTTATTCTAATCCAATTAGGGTTTTTAACCAATTTTGTGCATTCAATAAGTGATTTTGTGACATTGGTTGAACATTTAGGTCATTTTCGTCCTCCCTAGGCTTATTCTAATCCAATTAGGGTTTTTAACCAATCTTGTGCATCCAATATTGATTTTGTGTCATTGGTTGAACATTTAGGTCATTTTCATCCTCCCTAGGCTTATTCTAATCCAATTAGGGTTTTTAACCAATCTTGTGCATCCAATAAATGATTTTGTGTCATTGGTTGAACATTTAGGTAATTTACGTCCTTTCTAGGCTTATTCTAATCCAACTTGGGTTTTTAACCAATCTTGTGCATTCAATAAGTGCGTTTGTGTCATTGGTTGAGTATTTAGGTCATTTTCGTCCTCCCTAGGCTTATTCTAATCCAATTAGGGTTTTTAACCAATTTTGTGCATTCAATAAGTGATTTTGTTTCATTGGTTGAACATTTAGGTCATTTTCGTCCTCCCTAGGCTTATTCTAATCGAATTAGGGTTTTTAACCAATCTTGTGCATTCAATAAGTGCGTTTGTGTCATTGGTTGAGTATTTAGGTCATTTTCGTCCTCCATAGGCTTATTCTAATCCAATTAGGGTTTTTAACCAATTTTGTGCATTCAATAAGTGATTTTGTGTCATTGGTTGAACATTTAGGTCATTTTCGTCCTCCCTAGGCTTATTCTAATCCAATTAGGGTTTTTAACCAATCTTGTGCATCCAATAAGTGATTTTGTGTCATTTGTTGAACATTTAGGTCATTTTCGTCCTCCCTTGGCTTATTCTAATCCTATTAGTGTTTTTAACCAATCTTTTGCATCCAATAAGTGTGTTTCTGTGATTGGTTGAGTATTTAGGTCATTTTCGTCCTCCCTAGGCTTATTCTAATCGAATTAGGGTTTTTAACACATCTTGTGCATTCAATAAGTGCGTTTGTGTCATTGGTTGAATATTTAGGTCATTTTCGTCCTCCCTAGGCTTATTCTAATCCAATTAGGGTTTTTAACCGATTTTGTGCATTCAATAAGTGATTTTGTGACATTGGTTGAACATTTAGGTCATTTTCGTCCTCCCTAGGCTTATTCTAATCCAATTAGGGTTTTTAACCAATCTTTTGCATCCAATAATTGATTTTGTGTCATTGGTTGAACATTTAGGTCATTTTCATCATCCTTCGACTTATTCTAATCCAATTAGGGTTTTTAACCAATCTTGTGCATTCAATAAGTGCGTTTGTGTCATTGGTTGAGTATTTAGGTCATTTTCGTCCTCCCTAGGCTTATTCTAATCCAATTAGGGTTTTTAACCAATTTTGTGCATTCAATAAGTGATTTTGTGTCATTGGTTGAACATTTAGGTCATTTTCTTCCTCCCTAGGCTTATTCTAATCGAATTAGGGTTTTTAACCAATCTTGTGCATTCAATAAGTGCGTTTGTGTCATTGGTTGAGTATTTAGGTCATTTTCGTCCTCTCTAGGCTTATTCTAATCCAATTAGGGTTTTTAACCAATTTTGTGCATTCAATAAGTGATTTTGTGTCGTTGGTTGAACATTTAGGTCATTTTCGTCATCCTTAGGCTTATTCTAATCTAATTAGGGTTTTTATCGAATCTTGTGCATCCAATAATTGATTTTGTGACATTGGTTGAACATTTAGGTCATTTTCATCCTCCCTAGGCTTATTCTAATCGAATTAGGGTTTTTAACCAATCTTGTGCATCCAATAAATGATTTTGTGTCATTGGTTGAACATTTAGGTAATTTACGTCCTTTCTAGGCTTAATCTAATCCAACTAGGGTTTTTAACCAATCTTGTCCATTCAATAAGTGCGTTTGTGTCATTGGTTGAGTATTTAGGTCATTTTCGCCCTCCCTAGGCTTATTCTAATCCAATTAGGGTTTTTAACCAATTTTGTGCATTCAATAAGTGATTTTGTGTCATTGGTTGAACATTTAGGTCATTTTCGTCCTCCCTAGGCTTATTCTAATCCAATTAGGGTTTTTAACCAATCTTGTGCATCCAATAAGTGATTTTGTGTCATTGGTTGAACATTTAGGTCATTTTCTTCCTCCCTAGGCTTATTCTAATCGAATTAGGGTTTTTAACCAATCTTGTGCATCCAATAAATGATTTTGTGTCATTGGTTGAACATTTAGGTAATTTACGTCCTTTCTAGGCTTATTCTAATCCAACTAGGGTTTTTAACCAATCTTGTGCATTCAATAAGTGCGTTTGTGTCATTGGTTGAGTATTTAGGTCATTTTCGCCCTCCCTAGGCTTATTCTAATCCAATTAGGGTTTTTAACCAATTTTGTGCATTCAATAAGTGATTTTGTGTCGTTGGTTGAACATTTAGGTCATTTTCGTCCTCCTTAGGCTTATTCTAATCTAATTAGGGTTTTTAACCAATCTTGTGCATCCAATAATTGATTTTGTGTCATTGGTTGATCATTTAGGTCATTTTCGTCCTCGCTAGGCTTATTCTAATCCAATTAGGGTTTTTAACCAATCTTGTGCATCTTATAATTGATTTTGTGTCATTGGTTGAACATTTAGGTCATTTTCAGCGTCCCTAGGCTTATTCTAATCGAATTAGGGTTTTTAACCAATCTTGTACATCCGATAAATGATTTTGTGTAATCGGTTGAACATTTAGGATATTTTCGTCCTCCCTAGGCTTATTCTAATCCAATTAGGGTTCTTAACCAATCTTGTGCATCCAATAAGTGATTTTGTGTCATTTGTTGAACATTTAGGTCATTTTCGTCCACCCTTGGCTTATTCTAATCCTGTTAGTGTTTTTAACCAAACTTTTGCATCCAATAAGTGTGTTTCTGTGATTGGTTGAGTATTTAGGTCATTTTCGTCCTCCCTAGGCTTATTCTAATCGAATTAGGATTTTTAACACATCTTGTGTATTCAATAAGTGCGTTTGTGTCATTGGTTGGATATTTAGGTCATTTTCGTCCTCCCTAGGCTTATTCTAATCCAATTAGAGTTTTTAACCAATTTTGTGCATTCAATAAGTGATTTTGTGACATTGGTTGAACATTTAGGTCATTTTCGTCCTCCCTAGGCTTATTCTAATCCAATTAGGGTTTTTAACCAATCTTGTGCATCCAATAATTGATTTTGTGTCATTGGTTGAACATTTAGGTCATTTTCATCCTCCCTAGGCTTATTCTAATCGAATTAGGGTTTTTAACCAATCTTGTGCATCCAATAAATGATTTTGTGTCATTGGTTGAACATTTAGGTAATTTACGTCCTTTCTAGGCTTATTCTAATCCAACTAGGGTTTTTAACACATCTTGTGCATTCAATAAGTGCGTTTGTGTCATTGGTTGAATATTTAAGTCATTTTCGTCCTCCCTAGGCTTATTCTAATCCAATTAGGGTTTTTAACCAATCTTGTGCATTCAATAAGTGATTTTGTGACATTGGTTGAACATTTAGGTCATTTTCGTCCTCCCTACGCTTATTCTAATCCAATTAGGGTTTTTAACCAATCTTTTGCATCCAATAATTGATTTTGTGTCATTGGTTGATCATTTAGGTCATTTTCATCATCCTTCGACTTAATCTAATCCAATTAGGGTTTTTAACCAATCTTGTTCATCCAATAAGTGATTTTGTGTCATTGGTTGAACATTTAGATCATTTTTCGTCCTCCCTAGACTTATTCTAATCAAATTAGGGTTTTTAACCAATCTTGTGCATCCAATAAGTGATTTTGTGTCATTGGTTGAACATTTAGGTCATTTTCGTCCTCCCTAGGATTATTTTAATCCAATTAGGGTTCTTAACCAAGCTTGTGCATCCAATAAGTGCGTTTGTGTCATTGGTTGAACATTTAGGTCATTTTCGTCATCCTTCGACTTATTCTAATCCAATTAGGGTTTTTAAGCAAGCTTGTATTTCCAATAAGTGCGTTTGTGTCATTGGTTTAACGTTTAGCTCATTTACGTTATTTCTAAGCTTATTCAAATCCAATTAGGGTTTTTAACCAATCTTGTGCATCCAATAAGTGCGTTTGTGTCATTGGTTGAGTATTTAGGTCATTTTCGTCCTCCCTAGGCTTATTCTAATCGAATTAGGGTTTTTAACCAGGCTTGTGCATCCAATAAGTGCGTTTGTGTCATTGGTTGATCATTTAGGTCATTTTCGTCATCCTTCGACTTATTCTAATCCATTAGGGTTTTTAACGAATCTTGTATTTCCAATAACTGCGTTTGTGTCATTGGATTAACATTTAGGTAATTTACGTCCTTTCTAGGCTTATTCTAATCCAATTAGGGTTTTTAACCAATCTTGTGCATTCAATAAGTGCGTTTGTGACATTGGTTGTGTATTTAGGTCATTTTTGTCCTCCCTAGGCTTATTCTAATCCAATTAGGGTTTTTAACCAATTTTGTGCATTCAATAAGTGATTTTGTGTCATTGGTTGAACATTTAGGTCATTTTCGTCCTCCCTAGGCTTATTCTAATCCAATTAGGGTTTTTAACCAATCTTGTGCATCCAATAAGTGATTTTGTGTCATTGGTTGAACATTTAGGTCATTTTCTTCCTCCCTAGGCTTATTCTAATCGAATTAGGGTTTTTAACCAATCTTGTGCATCCAATAAATGATTTTGTGTCATTGGTTGAACATTTAGGTAATTTACGTCCTTTCTAGGCTTATTCTAATCCAACTAGGGTTTTTAACCAATCTTGTGCATTCAATAAGTGCGTTTGTGTCATTGGTTGAGTATTTAGGTCATTTTCGCCCTCCCTAGGCTTATTCTAATCCAATTAGGGTTTTTAACCAATTTTGTGCATTCAATAAGTGATTTTGTGTCATTGGTTGAACATTTAGGTCATTTTCGTCCTCCTTAGGCTTATTCTAATCTAATTAGGGTTTTTAACCAATCTTGTGCATCCAATAATTGATTTTGTGTCATTGGTTGAACATTTAGGTCATTTTCATCCTCCCTAGGCTTATTCTAATCGAATTAGGGTTTTTAACCAATCTTGTGCATCCAATAAATGATTTTGTGTCATTGGTTGAACATTTAGGTAATTTACGTCCTTTCTAGGCTTATTCTAATCCAATTATGGTTTTTAACCAATCTTGTGCATTCAATAAGTGCGTTTGTGTAATTGGTTGAGTATTTAGGTCATTTTCGTCCTCCCTAGGCTTATTCTAATCCAATTAGGGTTTTTAACCAATTTTGTGCATTCAATAAGTGATTTTGTGTCATTGGTTGAACATTTAGGTCATTTTCGTCCTCCCTAGGCTTATTCTAATCCAATTAGGGTTTTTAACCAATCTTTTGCATCCAATAATTGATTTTGTGTCATTGGTTGAACATTTAGGTCATTTTCATCATCCTTCGACTTATTCTAATCCAATTAGGGTTTTTAACCAATCTTGTGCATTCAATAAGTGCGTTTGTGTCATTGGTTGAGTATTTAGGTCATTTTCGTCCTCCCTAGGCTTATTCTAATCCAATTAGGGTTTTTAACCAATTTTGTGCATTCAATAAGTGATTTTGTGTCATTGGTTGAACATTTAGGTCATTTTCTTCCTCCCTAGGCTTATTCTAATCGAATTAGGGTTTTTAACCAATCTTGTGCATTCAATAAGTGCGTTTGTGTCATTGGTTGAGTATTTAGGTCATTTTCGTCCTCTCTAGGCTTATTCTAATCCAATTAGGGTTTTTAACCAATTTTGTGCATTCAATAAGTGATTTTGTGTCGTTGGTTGAACATTTAGGTCATTTTCGTCATCCTTAGGCTTATTCTAATCTAATTAGGGTTTTTATCGAATCTTGTGCATCCAATAATTGATTTTGTGACATTGGTTGAACATTTAGGTCATTTTCATCCTCCCTAGGCTTATTCTAATCGAATTAGGGTTTTTAACCAATCTTGTGCATCCAATAAATGATTTTGTGTCATTGGTTGAACATTTAGGTAATTTACGTCCTTTCTAGGCTTAATCTAATCCAACTAGGGTTTTTAACCAATCTTGTCCATTCAATAAGTGCGTTTGTGTCATTGGTTGAGTATTTAGGTCATTTTCGCCCTCCCTAGGCTTATTCTAATCCAATTAGGGTTTTTAACCAATTTTGTGCATTCAATAAGTGATTTTGTGTCATTGGTTGAACATTTAGGTCATTTTCGTCCTCCCTAGGCTTATTCTAATCCAATTAGGGTTTTTAACCAATCTTGTGCATCCAATAAGTGATTTTGTGTCATTGGTTGAACATTTAGGTCATTTTCGACATCCCTAGGCTTATTCTAATCCAGTTAGGGTTTTTAACCAGTCTTGTGCATCCAATATGTTATTTTGTGTCATTGGTTGAACATTTAGGTCATTTTCGTCCTCCCTAGGATTATTCTAATCCAATTAGGGTTTTTAACCAATCTTGTGCATCCAATAAGTGATTTTGTGTCATTGGTTGAACATTTAGGTCATTTTCGTCCTCCCTAGGCTTATTCTAATCCAATTAGGGTTTTTAACCAATCTTGTGCATCCAATAAATGATTTTGTGTCATTGGTTGAACATTTAGGTAATTTACGTCCTTTCTAGGCTTATTCTAATCCAACTAGGGTTTTTAACCAATCTTGTGCATTCAATAAGTGCGTTTGTGTCATTGGTTGAGTATTTAGGTCATTTTCGTCCTCCCTAGGCTTATTCTAATCCAATTAGGGTTTTTAACCAATTTTGTGCATTCAATAAGTGATTTTGTTTCATTGGTTGAACATTTAGGTCATTTTCTTCCTCCCTAGGCTTATTCTAATCGAATTAGGGTTTTTAACCAATCTTGTGCATCTTATAATTGATTTTGTGTCATTGGTTGAACATTTAGGTCATTTTTAGCGTCCCTAGGCTTATTCTAATCGAATTAGGGTTTTTAACCAATCTTGTGCATCCGATAAATGATTTTGTGTCATCGGTTGAACATTTAGGATATTTTCGTCCTCCCTAGGCTTATTCTAATCCAATTAGGGTTCTTAACCAATCTTGTGCATCCAATAAGTGATTTTGTGTCATTTGTTGAACATTTAGGTCATTTTCGTCCACCCTTGGCTTATTCTAATCCTATTAGTGTTTTTAACCAAACTTTTGCATCCAATAAGTGTGTTTCTGTGATTGGTTGAGTATTTAGGTCATTTTCGTCCTCCCTAGGCTTATTCTAATCGAATTAGGATTTTTAACACATCTTGTGCATTCAATAAGTGCGTTTGTGTCATTGGTTGAGCATTTAGGTCATTTTCGTCCTCCCTAGGCTTATTCTAATCGAATTAGGGTTTTTAACCAATTTTGTGCATTCAATAAGTGCTTTTGTGACATTGGTTGAACATTTAGGTCATTTTCGTCCTCCCTAGGCTTATTCTAATCCAATTAGGGTTTTTAACCAATTTTGTGCATTCAATAAGTGATTTTGTGTCGTTGGTTGAACATTTAGGTCATTTTCGTCCTCCTTAGGCTTATTCTAATCTAATTAGGGTTTTTAACCAATCTTGTGCATCCAATAATTGATTTTGTGTCATTGGTTGAACATTTAGGTCATTTTCATCCTCCCTAGGCTTATTCTAATCGAATTAGGGTTTTTAACCAATCTTGTGCATCCAATAAATGATTTTGTGTCATTGGTTGAACATTTAGGTAATTTACGTCCTTTCTAGGCTTATTCTAATCCAATTAGGGTTTTTAACCAATCTTGTGCAGTCAATAAGTGCGTTTGTGTAATTGGTTGAGTATTTAGATCATTTTCGTCCTCCCTAGGCTTATTCTAATCCAATTAGGGTTTTTAACCAATTTTGTGCATTCAATAAGTGATTTTGTGTCATTGGTTTAACATTTAGGTCATTTTCGTCCTCCCTAGGCTTATTCTAATCCAATTAGGGTTTTTAACCAATCTTGTGCATCCAATAATTGATTTTGTGTCATTGGTTGAACATTTAGGTCATTTTCATCCTCCCTAGGCTTATTCTAATCGAATTAGGGTTTTTAACAAATCTTGTGCATCCAATAAATGATTTTGTGTCATTGGTTGAACATTTAGGTAATTTACGTCCTTTCTAGGCTTATTCTAATCCAACTAGGGTTTTTAACCAATCTTGTGCATTCAATAAGTGCGTTTGTGTCATTGGTTGAGTATTTAGGTCATTTTCGTCCTCCCTAGGCTTATTCTAATCCAATTAGGGTTTTTAACCAATTTTGTGCATTCAATAAGTGATTTTGTTTCATTGGTTGAACATTTAGGTCATTTTCTTCCTCCCTAGGCTTATTCTAATCGAATTAGGGTTTTTAACCAATCTTGTGCATCTTATAATTGATTTTGTGTCATTGGTTGAACATTTAGGTCATTTTTAGCGTCCCTAGGCTTATTCTAATCGAATTAGGGTTTTTAACCAATCTTGTGCATCCGATAAATGATTTTGTGTCATCGGTTGAACATTTAGGATATTTTCGTCCTCCCTAGGCTTATTCTAATCCAATTAGGGTTCTTAACCAATCTTGTGCATCCAATAAGTGATTTTGTGTCATTTGTTGAACATTTAGGTCATTTTCGTCCACCCTTGGCTTATTCTAATCCTATTAGTGTTTTTAACCAAACTTTTGCATCCAATAAGTGTGTTTCTGTGATTGGTTGAGTATTTAGGTCATTTTCGTCCTCCCTAGGCTTATTCTAATCGAATTAGGATTTTTAACACATCTTGTGCATTCAATAAGTGCGTTTGTGTCATTGGTTGGATATTTAGGTCATTTTCGTCCTCCCTAGGCTTATTCTAATCCAATTAGGGTTTTTAACCAATTTTGTGCATTCAATAAGTGATTTTGTGACATTGGTTGAACATTTAGGTCATTTTCGTCCTCCCTAGGCTTATTCTAATCCAATTAGGGTTTTTAACCAATCTTGTGCATCCAATAATTGATTTTGTGTCATTGGTTGAACATTTAGGTCATTTTCATCCTCCCTAGGCTTATTCTAATCGAATTAGGGTTTTTAACCAATCTTGTGCATCCAATAAATGATTTTGTGTCATTGGTTGAACATTTAGGTAATTTACGTCCTTTCTAGGCTTATTCTAATCCAACTAGGGTTTTTAACCAATCTTGTGCATTCAATAAGTGCGTTTGTGTCATTGGTTGAGTATTTAGGTCATTTTCGCCCACCCTAGGCTTATTCTAATCCAATTAGGGTTTTTAACCAATTTTGTGCATTCAATAAGTGATTTTGTGTCATTGGTTGAACATTTAGGTCATTTTCGTCCTCCCTAGGCTTATTCTAATCCAATTAGGGTTTTTAACCAATTTTGTGCATTCAATAAGTGATTTTGTGTCATTGGTTGAACATTTAGGTCATTTTCGTCCTCCCTAGGCTTATTCTAATCCAATTAGGGTTTTTAACCAATCTTCTGCATCCAATAATTGATTTTGTGTCATTGGTTGAACATTTAGGTCATTTTCATCCTCCCTAGGCTTATTCTAATCGAATTAGGGTTTTTAACCAATCTTGTGCATCCAATAAATGATTTTGTGTCATTGGTTGAACATTTAGGTAATTTACGTCCTTTCTAGGCTTATTCTAATCCAACTAGGGTTTTTAACCAATCTTGTGCATTCAATAAGTGCGTTTGTGTCATTGGTTGAGTATTTAGGTCATTTTCGTCCTCCCTAGGCTTATTCTAATCCAATTAGGGTTTTTAACCAATTTTGTGCATTCAATAAGTGATTTTGTTTCATTGGTTGAACATTTAGGTCATTTTCTTCCTCCCTAGGCTTATTCTAATCGAATTAGGGTTTTTAACCAATCTTGTGCATCTTATAATTGATTTTGTGTCATTGGTTGAACATTTAGGTCATTTTTAGCGTCCCTAGGCTTATTCTAATCGAATTAGGGTTTTTAACCAATCTTGTGCATCCGATAAATGATTTTGTGTCATCGGTTGAACATTTAGGATATTTTCGTCCTCCCTAGGCTTATTCTAATCCAATTAGGGTTCTTAACCAATCTTGTGCATCCAATAAGTGATTTTGTGTCATTTGTTGAACATTTAGGTCATTTTCGTCCACCCTTGGCTTATTCTAATCCTATTAGTGTTTTTAACCAAACTTTTGCATCCAATAAGTGTGTTTCTGTGATTGGTTGAGTATTTAGGTCATTTTCGTCCTCCCTAGGCTTATTCTAATCGAATTAGGATTTTTAACACATCTTGTGCATTCAATAAGTGCGTTTGTGTCATTGGTTGAGCATTTAGGTCATTTTCGTCCTCCCTAGGCTTATTCTAATCGAATTAGGGTTTTTAACCAATTTTGTGCATTCAATAAGTGCTTTTGTGACATTGGTTGAACATTTAGGTCATTTTCGTCCTCCCTAGGCTTATTCTAATCCAATTAGGGTTTTTAACCAATTTTGTGCATTCAATAAGTGATTTTGTGTCGTTGGTTGAACATTTAGGTCATTTTCGTCCTCCTTAGGCTTATTCTAATCTAATTAGGGTTTTTAACCAATCTTGTGCATCGAATAATTGATTTTGTGTCATTGGTTGATCATTTAGGTCATTTTCGTCCTCGCTAGGCTTATTCTAATCCAATTAGGGTTTTTAACCAATCTTGTGCATCTTATAATTGATTTTGTGTCATTGGTTGAACATTTAGGTCATTTTCAGCGTCCCTAGGCTTATTCTAATCGAATTAGGGTTTTTAACCAATCTTGTACATCCGATAAATGATTTTGTGTAATCGGTTGAACATTTAGGATATTTTCGTCCTCCCTAGGCTTATTCTAATCCAATTAGGGTTCTTAACCAATCTTGTGCATCCAATAAGTGATTTTGTGTCATTTGTTGAACATTTAGGTCATTTTCGTCCACCCTTGGCTTATTCTAATCCTGTTAGTGTTTTTAACCAAACTTTTGCATCCAATAAGTGTGTTTCTGTGATTGGTTGAGTATTTAGGTCATTTTCGTCCTCCCTAGGCTTATTCTAATCGAATTAGGATTTTTAACACATCTTGTGTATTCAATAAGTGCGTTTGTGTCATTGGTTGGATATTTAGGTCATTTTCGTCCTCCCTAGGCTTATTCTAATCCAATTAGAGTTTTTAACCAATTTTGTGCATTCAATAAGTGATTTTGTGACATTGGTTGAACATTTAGGTCATTTTCGTCCTCCCTAGGCTTATTCTAATCCAATTAGGGTTTTTAACCAATCTTCTGCATCCAATAATTGATTTTGTGTCATTGGTTGAACATTTAGGTCATTTTCATCCTCCCTAGGCTTATTCTAATCGAATTAGGGTTTTTAACCAATCTTGTGCATCCAATAAATGATTTTGTGTCATTGGTTGAACATTTAGGTAATTTACGTCCTTTCTAGGCTTATTCTAATCCAACTAGGGTTTTTAACCAATCTTGTGCATTCAATAAGTGCGTTTGTGTCATTGGTTGAGTATTTAGGTCATTTTCGCCCACCCTAGGCTTATTCTAATCCAATTAGGGTTTTTAACCAATTTTGTGCATTCAATAAGTGATTTTGTGTCGTTGGTTGAACATTTAAGTCATTTTCGTCCTCCTTAGGCTTATTCTAATCTAATTAGGGTTTTTAACCAATCTTGTGCATCCAATAATTGATTTTGTGTCATTGGTTGAACATTTAGGTCATTTTCATCCTCCCTAGGCTTATTCTAATCCAATTAGGGTTTTTAACCAATCTTGTGCATCCAATAAATGATTTTGTGTCATTGGTTGAACATTTAGGTAATTTACGTCCTTTCTAGGCTTATTCTAATCCAACTAGGGTTTTTAACCAATCTTGTGCATTCAATAAGTGCGTTTGTGTCATTGGTTGAGTATTTAGGTCATTTTCGTCCTCCCTAGGCTTATTCTAATCCAATTAGGGTTTTTAACCAATTTTGTG
>JBBPBQ010000286.1:493-12437 GCA_037974755.1 Cicer yamashitae | reverse complement strand
GGAGGACGAAAATGACCTAAATGTTCAACCGATGACACAAAATGATACAAAATCACATATTGGATGCACAAGATTGGTTAAAAACCCTAATTGGATTAGAATAAGCCTAGGGAGGACAAAAAAGACCTAAATGTTCAACCAATGACAGAAAATGACACAAAATCACATATTGGATGCACAAGATTTTTTAAAAACCCTAATTGGATTAGAATAATCCTAGGGAGGACGAAAATGACCTAAATGTTCAATCGATGACACAAAATGACTCAAAAACACATACTGGATGCACAAGATTGGTTAAAAACCCTAATTGGATTAGAATAAGCCTTGGGAGGACGAAAATGACCTAAATGTTCAATCGATGACACAAAATGACTCAAAATCACATACTGGATGAATAAGATTGGTTAAAAACCCTAATTGGATTATAATAATCCTAAGGAGGACGAAAATGACCTAAATGTTCAACCAATGACACAAAATGATAGAAAATCACATATTGGATGCCCAAGATTGGTTAAAAACCCTAATTGGATTAGAATAAGCCTACGGAGGACGAAAATGACCTAAATGTTCAACAAATGACACAAAATGACACAAAATCACATATTGGATGCACAAGATTGGTTAAAAACCCTAATTGGATTAGAATAAGCCTAGGGAGGACAAAAATGACCTAAATATTTAACCAATGACAAAAAATCACATATTGGATGCACAAGATTGGTTAAAAACCCTAATTGGATTAGAATAAGCCTAGGGAGGACGAAAATGACCTAAATGTTCAACCAATGACACAAAATCACATATTGGATGCACAAGATTGGTTAAAAACCCTAATTGGATTAGAATAAGCCTAGGGAGGACGAAAATGACCTAAATGTTCAACCAATGACACAAAATCACATATTGGATGCACAAGATTGGTTAAAAACCCTAATTGGATTAGAATAAGCCTAGGGAGGACAAAAATGACGTAAATGTTCAACCAATGACACAAAATGACACAAAATCACATATTGGATGCATAAGATTGGATAAAAACCCTAATTGGATTAGAATAAACCTAGGGAGGACGCAAATGTCTTAAATGTTCAACCAATGACACAAAATGATACAAAATTACATATTGGATGCACAAGATAGGTTAAAAACCCTAATTGGATTAGAATAAGCCTAGGGAGGACGAAATTGACCTAAATGTTCAACCAATGACACAAAATCACATATTGGATGCACAAGATTGGTTAAAAACCCTAATTGGATTAGAATAAGCCTAGGGAGAACGAAAATGAACAAAATGTTCAACCAATGACACAAAATGACACAAAATCACATATTGGATGCACAAGATTGGTTAAAAACCCTAATTGGATTAGAATAAGCCTAGGGAGGACGAAAATGACCTAAATGTTCAACCAATGACACAAAATCACATATTGGATGCACAAGATTGGTTAAAAACCCTAATTGGATTAGAATAAGCCTAGGGAGGACGAAAATCACCTAAATGTACAACCAATGACACAAAATCACATATTGGATGCACAAGATTGGTTAAAAACCCTAATTGGATTAGAATAAGCCTAGGGAGGACGAAAATGACCTAAATGTTCAACCAATGACAAAAAATCACATATCAGATGCACAAGATTGGTTAAAAACCCTAATTGGATTAGAATAAGCCTAGGGAGGACGAAAATGACCTAAATGTTCAACCAATGACACAAAATGACACAAAATCACATATTGGATGCACAAGATTGGTTAAAAACCCTAATTGGATTAGAATAAGCCTAGGGAGGACGAAAATGACCTAAATGTTCAACCGATGACACAAAATGACACAAAATCACATATTGGATGCACAAGAATGGTTAAAAACCCTAATTGGATTAGAATAAGCCTAGGGAGGACGAAAATGACCTAAATGTTCAACCAATGACACAAAATCACATATTGGATGCACAAGATTGGTTAAAAACCCTAATTGGATTAGAATAAGCCTAGGGAGGACGAAAATGACCTTAATGTTCAACCAATGACACAGAATCACATATTGGTTGCACAAGATTGGTTAAATACCCTAATTGGATTAGAATAAGCCTAGGGAGGACGAAAATGACCTAAATGTTCAACCAATGACACAAAATCACATATTGGATGCACAAGATTGGTTAAAAACCCTAATTGGATTAGAATAAGCCTAGGGAGGACGAAAATAACCTAAATGTTCATCCAATGACACAAAATGACACAAAATCACATATTGGATGCACAAAATTGGTTAAAAACACTAATTGGATTAGAATAAGCCTAGGGAGGACGAAAATGACCTAAATGTTCAACCAATGACACAAAATCACATATTGGATGCACAAGATTGGTTAAAAACCCTAATTGGATTAGAATAAGCCTAGGGAGGACAAAAATGACCTAAATGTTCAACCAATTACACAAAATCACATATAGGATGCACAAGATAGGTTAAAAACCCTAATTGGATTAGAATAAGCCTAGGGAGGACGAAAATGACCTAAATGTTCAACCAATGACACAAAATCACATATTGGATGCACAAGATTGGTTAAAAACCCTAATTGGATTAGAATAAGCCTAGGGAGGACGAAAATGAGCTAAATGTTCAACCAATGAAACAAAATGACACAAAATCACATATTGGATGCAGAAGATTGGTTAAAAACCCTAATTGGATTAGAATAAGCCTAGGGAGGACGAAAATGACCTAAATGTTCAACCAATGACACAAAATGACACAAAATCACATATTGGATGCACAAGATTGGTTAAAAATCCTAATTGGATTAGAATAAGCCTAGGAAGGACGAAAATGACCTAAATGCTCAACCAATGACACAAAATGACTCAAAATCACATATTGGATGCACAAGATTGGTTAAAAAAGCTAATTGGATTAGAATAAGCCTAGGGAGGACGAAAATGACCTAAATGTTCAACCAATGACACAAAATCACATATTGGATGCACAAGATTGGTTAAAAACCCTAATTGGATTAGAATAAGCCTAGGGAGGACGAAAATGACCTAAATGTTCAACAAATGACACAATATAACACAAAATCACATAATGGATGCACAAGATTGGTTAAAAACCCTAATTGGATTAGAATAAGCCTAGGGAGGACGAAAATGACCTAAATGTTCAACCAATGACACAAAATCACATATTGGATGCACAAGATTGGTTAAAAACCCTAATTGGATTATAATAATCCTAGGGAGGACGAAAATAACCTAAATGTTCAACCAATGACACAAAATGACCGAAAATCACATATTGGATGCACAAGATTGGTTAAAAACCCTAATTGGATTAGAATAAGCCTACGGAGGACGAAAATGACCTAAATGTTCAACAAATGACACAAAATGACACAAAATCACATATTGGATGCACAAGATTGGTTAAAAACCCTAATTGGATTAGAATAAGCCTAGGGAGGACAAAAATGACTTAAATATTCAACCAATGACACAAAATCACATATTGGATGCACAAGATTGGTTAAAAACCCTAATTGGATTAGAATAAGCCTAGGGAGGACGAAAATGACCTAAATGTTCAACCAATGACACAAAATCACATATTGGATGCACAAGATTGGTTAAAAACCCTAATTGGATTAGAATAAGCCTAGGGAGGACGAAAATGACCTAAATTCTCAACCAATGACACAAAATCACATATTGGATGCACAAGATTGGTTAAAAACCCTAATTGGATTAGAATAAGCCTAGGGAGGACAAAAATGACCTAAATGTTCAACCAATGACACAAAATCACATATTGGATGCACAAGATTGGTTTAAAACCCTAATTGGATTAGAATAAGCCTAGGGAGGACGAAAATGACCTAAATGTTCAACCAATGACACAAAATCATATATTGGATGCACAAGATTGGTTAAAAACCCTAATTGGATTAGAATAAGCCTAGGGAGGACGAAAATGACCTAAATGTTCAACCAATGACACAAAATGACAGAAAATCACATATTGGATGCACAAGATTGGTTAAAAACCTTAATTGGATTAGAATAAGCCTACGGAGGACGAAAATGACCTAAATGTTCAACAAATGACACAAAATGACACAAAATCACATATTGGATGCACAAGATTGGTTAAAAACCCTAACTGGATTAGAATAAGCCTAGGGAGGACAAAAATGACCTAAATATTCAACCAATGACACAAAATCACATGTTGGATGCACAAGATTGGTTAAAAACCCTAATTGGATTAGAATAAGCCTAGGGAGAGCGAAAATGACCTAAATGTTCAACCAATGACACAAAATCACATTTTGGTGCACAAGATTGGTTAAAAACCCTAATTGGATTAGAATAAGCCTATGGAGGACGAAAATGATCTATATGTTCAACCAACGACACAAAATGACACAAAATCACATATTGGATGCACAAGATTTTTTAAAAACCCTAATTGGATTAGAATAAGCCTAGGGAGGACGAAAATGACCTAAATGTTCAATCGATGACACAAAATGACACAAAATCACATATTGGATGCACAAGATTGGTTAAAAACCCTAACTGGATTAGAATAAGCCTAGGGAGGACAAAAATGACCTAAATATTCAACCAATGACACAAAATCACATATTGGATGCACAAGATTGGTTAAAAACCCTAATTGAATTAGAATAAGCCTAGGGAGGGCGAAAATGACCTAAATGTTCAACCAATGACACAAAATCACATATTGGTGCACAAGATTGGTTAAAAACCCTAATTGGATTAGAATAAGCCTGTGGAGGACGAAAATGATCTATATGTTCAACCAACGACACAAAATGACACAAAATCACATATTGGATGCACAAGATTTTTCAAAAACCCTAATTGGATTAGAATAAGCCTAGGGAGGACGAAAATGACCTAAATGTTCAATCGATGACACAAAATGACTCAAAATCACATACTGGATGCACAAGATTGGTTAAAAACCCTAATTGGATTAGAATAAGCCTAGGGAGGACGAAAATGACCTAAATGTTCAATCGATGACACAAAATGACTCAAAATCACATACTGGATGCATAAGATTGGTTAAAAACCCTAATTGGATTATAATAATCCTAAGGAGGACGAAAATGACCTAAATGTTCAACCAATGACACAAAATGATAGAAAATCACATATTGGATGCCCAAGATTGGTTAAAAACCCTAATTGGATTAGAATAAGCCTACGGAGGACGAAAATGACCTAAATGTTCAACAGATGACACAAAATGACACAAAATCACATATTGGATGCACAAGATTGGTTAAAAACCCTAATTGGATTAGAATAAGCCTAGGGAGGACGAAAATGACCTAAATGTTCAACCAATGACACAAAATCACATATTGGATGCACAAGATTGGTTTAAAACCCTAATTGGATTAGAATAAGCCTAGGGAGGACGAAAATGACCTAAATGTTCAATCGATGACACAAAATGACTCAAAATCACATACTGGATGCATAAGATTGGTTAAAAACCCTAATTGGATTATAATAATCCTAAGGAGGACGAAAATGACCTAAATGTTCAACCAATGACACAAAATGATAGAAAATCACATATTGGATGCCCAAGATTGGTTAAAAACCCTAATTGGATTAGAATAAGCCTACGGAGGACGAAAATGACCTAAATGTTCAACAAATGACACAAAATGACACAAAATCACATATTGGATGCACAAGATTGGTTAAAAACCCTAATTGGATTAGAATAAGCCTAAGGAGGACAAAAATGACCTAAATATTCAACCAATGACAAAAAATCACATATTGGATGCACAAGATTGGTTAAAAACCCTAATTGGATTAGAATAAACCTAGGGAGGACGAAAATGACCTAAATGTTCAACCAATGACACAAAATGATACAAAATCACATATTGGATGGACAAGATTGGTTAAAAACCCTAATTGGATTAGAATAAGCCTAGGGAGGACGAAAATGACCTAAATGTTCAACCAATGACACAAAATCACATATTGGATGCACAAGATTGGTTAAAAACCCTAATTGGATTAGAATAAGCCTACGGAGGACGAAAATGACCTAAATGTTCAACATATGACACAAAATCACATATTGGATGCACAAGATTGGTTAAAAACCCTAATTGGATTAGAATAAGCCTACGGAGGACGAAAATGACCTAAATGTTCAACAAATGACACAAAATCACATATTGGATGCACAAGATTGGTTAAAAACCCTAATTGGATTAGAATAAGCCTACAGAGGACGAAAATGACCTAAATGTTCAACAAATGACACAAAATGACACAAAATCACATATTGGATGCACAAGATTGGTTAAAAACCCTAATTGGATTAGAATAAGCCTACGGAGGACGAAAATGACCTAAATGTTCAACAAATGACACAAAATGACACAAAATCACATATTGGATGCACAAGATTGGTTAAAAACCCTAACTGGATTAGAATAAGCCTAGGGAGGTCAAAAATGACCTAAATATTCAACCAATGACACAAAATCACATATTGGATGCACAAGATTGGTTAAAAACCCTAATTGGATTAGAATAAGCCTAAGGAGAGCGAAAATGACCTAACTGTTCAACCAATGACACAAAATCACATTTTGGTGCACAAGATTGGTTAAAAACCCTAATTGGATTAGAATAAGCCTATGGAGGACGAAAATGATCTATATGTTCAACCAACGACACAAAATGACACAAAATCACATATTGGATGCACAAGATTTTTTAAAAACCCTAATTGGATTAGAATAAGCCTAGGGAGGACGAAAATGACCTAAATGTTCAATCGATGACACAAAATGACTCAAAATCACATACTGGATGCACAAGATTGGTTAAAAACCCTTGTTGGATTAGAATAAGCCTAGGGAGGTCGAAAATGACCTAAATGTTCAACCGATGACACAAAATGATACAAAATCACATATTGGATGCACAAGATTGGTTAAAAACCCTAATTGGATTAGAATAAGCCTAGGGAGGACAAAAAAGACCTAAATGTTCAACCAATGACAGAAAACGACACAAAATCACATATTGGATGCACAAGATTTTTTAAAAACCCTAATTGGATTAGAATAAGCCTAGGGAGGACGAAAATGACCTAAATGTTCAATCGATGACACAAAATGACTCAAAAACACATACTGGATGCACAAGATTGGTTAAAAACCCTAATTGGATTAGAATAAGCCTAGGGAGGACGAAAATGACCTAAATGTTCAATCGATGACACAAAATGACTCAAAATCACATACTGGATGCATAAGATTGGTTAAAAACCCTAATTGGATTATAATAATCCTAAGGAGGACGAAAATGACCTAAATGTTCAACCAATGACACAAAATCACATATTGGATGCACAAGATTGGTTTAAAACCCTAATTGGATTAGAATAAGCCTAGGGAGGACGAAAATGACCTAAATGTTCAACCAATGACACAAAACCACATATTGGATGCACAAGATTGGTTAAAAACCCTAATTGGATTAGAATAAGCCTAGGGAGGACGAAAATGACACAAATGTTCAACCAATCACACAAAATCACATATTGGATGCACAATATTGGTTAAAAACCCTAATTGGATTAGAATAAGCCTAGGGAGGACGAAAATGACACAAATGTTCAATCAATCACACAAAATCACATATTGGATGCACAATATTGGTTAAAAACCCTAATTGGATTAGAATAAGCCTAGGGAGGACGAAAATGACCTAAATGTTCAACCAATGACACAAAATCACATATTGGATGCACAAGATTGGTTAAAAACCCTAATTGGATTAGAATAAGCCTAGGGAGGACGAAAATGACCTAAATGTTCAACCAATGACACAAAATCACATATTGGATGCACAAGATTGATTAAAAACCCTATTTGGATTAGAATAAGCCTAGGGAGGACGAAAATGACCTAAATGTTCAATCAATGACACAAAATCACATACTGGATGCACAAGATTGGTTAAAAACCCTAATTGGATTAGAATAAGCCTAGGGAGGACGAAAATGACCTAAATGTTCAACCAATGACACAAAATGACACAAAATCACATATTGGATGCACAAGATTGGTTAAAAACCCTAGCTGGATTAGCATAAGCCTAGGGAGGACGAAAATGACCTAAATGTTCAACCAATGATACAAAATCACATATTGGATGCACAAGATTGGTTAAAAACTCTAATTAGATTAGAATAAGCCTAGGGAGAACGAAAATGACCTAAATGTTCAACCAATGACACAAAATGACACAAAATCACATATTGGATGCACAAGATTGGTTAAAAACCCTAATTGGATTAGAATAAGCCTAGGGAGGACGAAAATGACCTAAATGTTCAACCAATGACACAAAATGACACAAAATCACATATTGGATGCACAAGATTGGTTAAAAACCGTAATTGGATTAGAACAAGCATAGGAAGGACGAAAATGATCTAAATGTTCAACCAATGACACAAAATGACACAAAATCACATATTGGATGCACAAGATTGGTTAAAAACCCTAATTGGATTAGAATAATCCTAGGGAGGACGAAAATGACCTAAATGTTCAACCAATGACACAAAATGACACAAAATCACATATTGGATGCACAAGATTGGTTTAAAACCCTAATTGGATTAGAATAAGCCTAGGGAGGACGAAAATGACCTAAATGTTCAACCAATGACACAAAATCATATATTGGATGCACAAGATTGGTTAAAAACCCTAATTGGATTAGAATAAGCCTAGGGAGGACGAAAATGACCTAAATGTTAAACCAATGACACAAAATCACATATTGGATGCACAAGATTGGTTAAAAACCCTAATTGGATTAGAATAAGCCTAGGGAGGACGAAAATGACCTAAATGTTCAACAAATGACACAAAATGACACAAAATCACATATTGCATGCACAAGATTGGTTAAAAACCCTAATTGGATTAGAATAAGCCTAGGGAGGACGAAAATGACCTAAATGTTCAACCAATGACACAAAATCACATATTGGATGCACAAGATTGGTTAAAAACCCTAATTGGATTAGAATAAGCCTAGGGAGGACGAAAATGACCTAAATGATCAACCAATGACGCAAAATCACATATTGGATGCACAAGATTGGTTAAAAACCCTAATTGGATTAGAATAAGCCTAGGGAGGACGAAAATGACCTAAATGTTCAACCAATGACACAAAATCACATATTGGATGCACAAGATTGGTTAAAAACCCTAATTGGATTAGAATAAGCCTAGGGAGGACAAAAATGACCTAAATGTTCAACCAATTACACAAAATCACATATAGGATGCACAAGATAGGTTAAAAACCCTAATTGGATTAGAATAAGCCTAGGGAGGACGAAAATGACCTAAATGTTCAACCAATGACACAAAATCACATATTGGATGCACAAGATTGGTTAAAAACCCTAATTGGATTAGAATAAGCCTAGGGAGGACGAAAATAACCTAAATGTTCAACCAATGACACAAAATGACTCAAAATCACATATTGGATGCACAAGATTGGTTGAAAACCGTAATTGGATTAGAACAAGCCTAGGGAGGACGAAAATGACCTACATGTTCAACCAATGACACCAAATCACATATTGGATGCACAAGCTTGGTTAAAAACCCTAATTGGATTAGAATAAGCCTAGGGAGGACGAAAATGACCTAAATGTTCAACCAATGACACAAAATCACATATTGGATGCACAAGATTGGTTAAAAACCCTAATTGGATTAGAATTAGCCTAGGGAGGACGAAAATGACCTAAATGTTCAACCAATGACACCAAATCACATATTGGATGCACAAGATTGGTTAAAAACCCTAATTGGATTAGAATAAGCCTAGGGAGGACGAAAATGACCTAAATGTTCAACCAATGACACAAAATCACATATTGGATGCACAAGATTGGTTAAAAACCCTAATTGGATTAGAATAAGCCTAGGGAGGACGAAAATGACCTAAATGTTCAACCAATGACACAAAATGACACAAAATCACATATTGGATGCACAAGATTGGTTAAAAACCGTAATTGGATTAGAATAAGCCTAGGGAGGACGAAAATGACATAAATGTTCAACCAATGACACAAAATCACATATTGGATGCACAACATTGGTTAAAACCCCTAATTGGATTGGAATAAGCTTAGGGAGGACGAAAATGACCTAAATGTTCAACCAATGACACAAAATAACACAAAATCAGATATTGGGTGCACAAGATTGGTTGAAAACCCTAATTGGATTAGAATAAGCCTAGGGAGGACGAAAATGACCTAAATGTTCAACCGATGACACAAAATGACACAAAATCACATATTGGATGCACAAGATTGGTTAAAAACCCTAATTGGATTAGAATAAGCCTACGGAGGACGAAAATGACCGAAATGTTCAATCTTAGAATAAGTCTAGGGAGGACGAAACTGACCTAAATGTTCAACCAATGACACAAAAAGACACAAAATCACATATTGGATGCACAAGATTGGTTAAAAACCCTAATTGGATTAGAATAAGCCTAGGGAGGACGAAAATGACCTAAATGTTCAACGAATGACACAAAATCATATATTGGATGCACAAGATTGGTTAAAAACCCTAATTGGATTAGAATAAGCCTAGGGAGGACGAAAATGACCTAAATGTTCAACCAATGACACAAAATGACAGAAAATCACATATTGGATGCACAAGATTGGTTAAACACCCTAATTGGATTAGAATAAGCCTACGGAGGACGAAAATGACCTAAATGTTCAACAAATGACACAAAATGACACAAAATCACATATTGGATGCACAAGATTGGTTAAAAACCCTAACTGGATTAGAATAAGCCTAGGGAGGACAAAAATGACCTAAATATTCAACCAATGACACAAAATCACATATTGGATGCACAAGATTGGTTAAAAACCCTAATTGGATTAGAATAAGCCTAGGGAGGGCGAAAATGACCTAAATGTTCAACCAATGACACAAAATCACATATTGGTGCACAAGATTGGTTAAAAACCCTAATTGGATTAGAATAAGCCTGTGGAGGACGAAAATGATCTATATGTTCAACCAACGACACAAAATGTCACAAAATCACATATTGGATGCACAAGATTTTTTAAAAACCCTAATTGGATTAGAATAAGCCTAGGGAGGACGAAAATGACCTAAATGTTCAATCGATGACACAAAATGACTCAAAATCACATACTGGATGCACAAGATTGGTTAAAAACCCTAATTGGATTAGAATAAGCCTAGGGAGGACGAAAATGACCTAAATGTTCAACCGATGACACAAAATGATACAAAATCACATATTGGATGCACAAGATTGGTTAAAAACCCTAATTGGATTAGAATAAGCCTAGGGAGGACAAAAAAGACCTAAATGTTCAACCAATGACAGAAAATGACACAAAATCACATATTGGATGCACAAGATTTTTTAAAAACCCTAATTGGATTAGAATAAGCCTAGGGAGTACGAAAATGACCTAAATGTTCAATCGATGACACAAAATGACTCAAAAACACATACTGGATGCACAAGATTGGTTAAAAACCCTAATTAGATTAGAATAAGCCTAGGGAGGACGAAAATGACCTAAATGTTCAATCGATGACACAAAATGACTCAAAATCACATACTGGATGAATAAGATTTGTTAAAAACCCTAATTGGATTATAATAATCCTAAGGAGGACGAAAATGACCTAAATGTTCAACCAATGACACAAAATGATAGAAAATCACATATTGGATGCCCAAGATTGGTTAAAAACCCTAATTAGATTAGAATAAGCCTACGGAGGACGAAAAT
>JBBPBQ010000284.1:0-12491 GCA_037974755.1 Cicer yamashitae | reverse complement strand
AGCACTAATGCACCAGATCCCATCAGAACTTCTCTGTTAAGCGTGCTTCGGCGAGAATAATACTAAGATGGGTGACCTCCTGGGAAGTCCTTGTGTTGCACGTTTTTTTTTTATTTATTTCGGATATTCTGGCCAAGTTTCGAAGCAACACGGGCAAGTTGACAAGAAATTGATTTTAGCGTTGTTCTTTTTATTTGTTCTAGCAAATATAAGGTTATTTGTTGTTTAGGAAACAAAATACAAAATACTTGGATCGAGCGGATTTCAATTAGTCGGGAGAGTCTCTTTTTATGTATCTTCTGTAGTGCAACGCATATATTCAATTACGACGCATTATTTAATTGATGCGATCATACCAGCACTAATGCACCAGATCCCGTTAGAACTCTGCGGTTAAGCGTGCTTAGGCGAGAGTAGTACTAGGATGGGTGACCTCCTGGGAAGTCTTGTGTTGCACCTTTTTTTTTTATTTATTTCGGATATTCTGGCCAAGTTTCAAACAACACGGGCAAGTTGAAAAGAAATCGATTTTAGCGTTCTTCTTTTTCTTTGTTCTAGAAAATATAAGGTTATTTGTTGTTTAGAAAACAAAATACAAAATACGTGGATCGAGCGGATTTCAATTAGTCGGGAGTGTCACTTTTTATCTATTTTCTGTAGTGCAACGCATATATTCAATTACGACGCATTATTTAAAAGGTGCGATCATACCAGCACTAATGCACCAGATCCCATTAGAACTCTGCAGTTAAGCGCGCTTGGGCTAGAGTAGTACTAGGATGGGTGACCTCCTGCGAAGTCCTCGTGTTGCACCTTTTTTTTTGATTTATTTCGGATATTCTGGCCAAGTTTCGAAGCAACAATGGCAAGTTGACAAGAAATCGATTTTAGCGTTGTTCTTTTTATTTGTTCTAGGAAATATAAGGTTATTTGTTGTTTAGAAAACAAAATACAAAATACGTGGATCGAGCGGATTTCAATTAGTCGGGAGTGTCTCTTTTTATGTATTTTCTGTAGTGCAACGCATATATTCAATTACGACGCATTATTTAACAAGTGCGATCATACCAGCACTAATGCACCAGATCCCATCAGAACTTCTCAGTTAAGCGTGCTTGGGCGAGAATAATACTAAGTTGGGTGACCTCCTGGGAAGTCCTTGTGTTGCACCTTTTTTTTTTATTTATGTCGGATATTCTGGCCAAGTTTCGAAGCAACACGGGCAAGTTGACAAGAAATTGATTTTAGCGTTGTTCTTGTTATTTGTTCTAGGAAATATAAGGTTATTTGTTGTTTAGGAAACAAAATACAAAATACGTGGATCGAGCGGATTTCAATTAGTCGGGAGTGTCTCTTTTTATGTATTTTCTGTAGTGCAACGCATATATTCAATTACGACGCATTATTTAACAGGTGCGATCATACCAGCACTAATGCACCGGATCCCATCAAAACTCCGCATTTAAGCGTGCTTGGGCGAGAGTAGTACTAGGATGGGTGACCTCTTGGGAAGTCCCCGTGTTGCACCTTTTTTTTTGATTTATTTCGGATATTCTGGCCAAGTTTCGTAGCAACACCGGCAAGTTGACAAGAAATCGATTTTAGCGTTGTTCTTTTTATTTGTTCTAGGAAATATAAGGTTATTTGTTGTTTATAAACAAAATACAAAATACGTGGATCGAGCGGATTTCAATTAGTCGGGAGTGTCTCTTTTTATGTATTTTCTGTAGTGCAACGCATATATTCAATTACGACGGATTATTTAACAGGTGCGATCATACCAGCACTAATGCACCGGATCCCTTCAGAACTCCGCAGATAAGCGTGCTTGGGCGAGAGCAGTACTAGGATGGGTGACTTCTTGGGAAGTCCTCGTGTTGCACCTTTTTTTTTTATTTATTTCGGATATTCTGGCCAAGTTTCGAAGCAACACGGGCAAGTTGACAAGAAATCGATTTTAGCGTTGTTCTTTTTATTTGTTCTAGGAAATATAAGGTTATTTGTTGTTTAGAAATCAAAATACAAAATACGTGGATCGAGCGGATTTCAATTAGTCGGGAGTGTCTCTTTTTATGTATTTTCTGTAGTGCAACGCATATATTCAATTACGACGCATTATTTAACAGGTGCGATCATACCAGCACTAATGCACCGGATTCCATCAGAACTCCGCAGTCAAGCGTGCTTGGGCGAGAGTAGTACTAGGATGTGTGACCTCCTGGGAAGTCCTCGTGTTGCACCTTTTTTTTTGATTTATTTCGGATATTCTGGCCAAGTTCCGAAGCAACACGGGCAAGTTGACAAGAAATCGATTTTAGCGTTGTTCTTTTTATTTGTTCTAGGAAATATAAGGTTATTTGTTGTTTAGAAAACAAAATACAAAATACGTGGATCGAGGGGATTTCAATTAGTCGGGAGTGTCTCTTTTTATGTATTTTCTGTAGTGCAACGCATATATTCAATTACGACGCATTATTTAACAGGTGCGATCATACCAGCACTAATGCACCAGATCCCATCAGAACTTCTCAGTTAAGCGTGCTTGAGCGAGAATAATACTAAGATGGGTGACCTCCTGGGAAGTCCTTGTGTTGCACGTTTTTTTTTTATTTATTTCGGATATTCTGGCCAAGTTTCGAAGCAACACGGGCAAGTTGACAAGAAATTGATTTTAGCGTTGTTCTTTTTATTTGTTCTAGCAAATATAAGGTTATTTGTTGTTTAGGAAACAAAATACAAAACACGTGGATCGAGGGGATTTCAATTAGTCGGGAGTGTCTCTTTTTATGTATTTTCTGTAGTGCAACGCATATATTCAATTACGACGCATTATTTAACAGGTGCGATCATACCAGCACTAATGCACCGGATCCCATCAGAACTCCGCCGTTAAGCGCTTGGGCGAGAGCAGTACTAGGATGGGTGACCTCCTGGGAAGTCCTCGTGTTGCACCTTTTTTTTTTGATTTATTTCGGATATTCTGGCCAAGTTTCGAAGCAACACGGGCAAGTTGACAAGAAATCAATTTTAGCGTTGTTCTTTTTATTTGTTCTAGGAAATATAAGGTTATTTGTTGTTTAGAAAACAAAATACAAAATTCGTGGATCGAGCGGATTTCAATTAGTCGGGAGTGTCTCTTTTTATGTATTTTCTGTTGTGCAACGCATATATTCAATTACGACGCATTATTTAACAGGTGCGATCATACCAGCACTAATGCATTGGATTCCATCAGAACTCCGCAGTTAAGCGTGCTTGGGCGAGGGTAGTACTAGGATGGGTGACCTCTTGGGAAGTCTTCGTGTTGCTCCTTTTTTTTTTATTTATTTTGGATATTCTGGCCATGTTTCGAAGCAACACGGGCAAGTTGACAAGAAATCGATTTTAGCGTTGTTCTTTTTATTTGTTCTAGGAAATATAAGGTTATTTGTTGTTTAGAAAACAAAATACAAAATACGTGGATCGAGCGGATTTCAATTAGTCGGGAGTGTCTCTTTTTATGTATTTTCTGTACTGCAACGCATATATTCAATTACGAAGCATTATTTAACAGGTGCGATCATACCAGCACTAATGCATCGGATCCCATCAGAACTCTGCAATGAAGCGTGCTTGGGCGAGAGTAGTACTAGGATGGATGACCTCCTCGGAAGTCCTCGTGTTGCACCTTTTTTTTTTTATTTATTTCGGATATTCTGGCCAGGTTTCGAAGCAACACGGGCAAGTTGACAAGAAATCGATTTTAGCGTTGTTCTTTTTATTTGTTCTAGGAAATATAAGGTTATTTGTTGTTTAGAAAACAAAATACAAAATTCGTGGATCGAGCGGATTTCAATTAGTCGGCAGTGTCTCTTTTTATGTATTTTCTGTAGTGCAACGCATATATTCAATTACGACGCATTATTTAACAGGTGCGATCATACCAGCACTAATGCACCGGATCCCATCAGAACTCCGCAGCTAAGCGTGCTTGGGCGAGAGTAGTACTAGGATGGGTGACCTCTTGGGAAGTCCTCGTGTTGCACCTTTTTTTTTGATTTATTTCGGATATTCTGGCCAAGTTTCAAAGCAACACGGGCAAGTTGACAAGAAATCGATTTTAGCGTTGTTCTTTTTATTTGTTCTAGGAAATATAAGGTTATTTGTTGTTTAGAAAACAAAATACAAAATACGTGGATCGAGCGGATTTCAATTAGTCGGGAGTGTCTCTTTTTATGTATTTTCTGTAGTGCAACGCATATATTCAATTACAACGCATTATTTAACAGTTGCGATCATACCAGCACTAATGCACCGGATCCCATCAGAACTCCGCAGCTAAGCGTGCTTGGGCGAGAGTAGTACTAGGATGGGTGACCTCCTAGGAAGTCCTCGTGTTGCACCTTTTTTTTTTATTTATTTCGGATATTCTGGCCAAGTTTCGAAGCAACACGGGCAAGTTGACAAGAAATCGATTTTAGCGTTGTTCTTTTTATTTGTTCTAGGAAATATAAGGTTATTTGTTGTTTAGAAAACAAAATACAAAATACGTGGATCGAGCGGATTTCAATTAGTCGGGAGTGTCTCTTTTTATGTATTTTCTGTAGTGCAACGCATATATTCAATTACGACGGATTATTTAACAGGTGCGATCATACCAGCACTAATGCACTGGATCCCATCAGAACTCCGCAGTTAAGCGTGCTCTGGCGAGAGCAGTACTAGGATGGGTGACCTTTTGGGAAGTCCTCGTGTTGCACCTTTTTTTTTATTTATTTCGGATATTCTGGCCAAGTTTCGAAGTAACACGGGCAAGTTGACAAGAAATCGATTTTAGCGTTGTTCTTTTTATTTGTTCTAGGAAATATAAGGTTATTTGTTGTTTAGAAAACAAAATACAAAATACGTGGATCGAGCGGATTTCAATTAGTCGGGAGTGTCTCTTTTTATGTATTTTCTGTAGTGCAACGCATATATTCAATTACGACGCATTATTTAACAGGTGCGATCATACCAGCACTAATGCACCGGATCCCATCAGAACTCCGCAGTGAAGCGTGCTTGGGCGAGAGCAATACTAGGATGGGTGACCTCTTGGGAAGTCCTCGTGTTGCACCTTTTTTTTTATTTATTTCGGATATTCTGGCCAAGTTTCGAAGCAACACAGGCAAGTTGACAAGAAATCGATTTTAGCGTTGTTCTTTTTATTTGTTCTAGGAAATATAAGGTTATTTGTTGTTTAGAAAACAAAATACAAAATACGTGGATCGAGCGGATTTCAATTAGTCGGGAGTGTCTCTTTTTATGTATTTTCTGTTGTGCAACGCAAATATTCAATTACGACGCATTATTTAACAGGTGCGATCATACCAGCACTAATGCACCAGATCCCATCAGAACTCTGTAGTGAAGCGTGCTTGAGCGAGAGTAGTACTAGGATGGGTGACCTCCTGGGAAGTCCTCGTGTTGCAGCTTTTTTTTTGATTTATTTCGGATATTCTGGCCAAGTTTCGAAGCAACACGGGCAAGTTGACAAGAAATCGATTTTAGCGTTGTTCTTTTTATTTGTTCTAGGAAATATAAGGTTATTTGTTGTTTAGAATACAAAATACGTGGATCGAGCGGATTTCAATTAGTCGGGAGTGTCTCTTTTTATGTATTTTCTGTAGTGCAACGCATATATTCAATTACGACGGATTATTTAACAGTTGCGATCATACTAGCACTAATGCACCGGATCCAATCAGAACTCCGCAGTTAAGCGTGCTTGGGCGAGAGCAGTACTAGGATGGGTGACCTCTTGGGAAGGCCTTGTGTTGCACTTTTTTTTTTATTTATTTCGGATATTCTGGCCAAGTTTCGAAGCAACACGGGCAAGTTGACAAGAAATCGATTTTAGCGTTGTTCTTTTTATTTGTTCTAGGAAATATAAGGTTATTTGTTGTTTAGAAAACAAAATACAAAATACGTGGATCGAGCGGATTTCAATTAGTCGGGAGTGTCTCTTTTTATGTATTTTCTGTAGTGCAACGCATATATTCAATTACGACGCATTATTTAACAGGTGCGATCATACCAGCACTAATGCACCGGATCCCATCGGAACTTCGCAGTAAAGCACGCTTGGGCGAGAGCAGTACTAGGATGGGTGACCTCCTTTGAAGTCCCCGTGTTGCACCTTTTTTTTTTATTTATTTCGGATATTCTGGCCATGTTTCGAAGCAACACGGGCAAGTTGACAAGAAATCGATTTTAGCGTTGTTCTTTTTATTTGTTCTAGGAAATATAAGGTTATTTGTTGTTTAGAAAACAAAATACAAAATACGTGGATCGAGCGGATTTCAATTAGTCGGGAGTGTCTCTTTTTATGTATTTTCTGTAGTGCAACGCATATATTCAATTACGATGCATTATTTAACAGGTGCGATCATACCAGCACTAATGCACCGGATCCCATCAGAACTCCGCAGTAAAGCACGCTTGGGCGAGAGTGGTACTAGGATGGGTGACCTCCTGGGAAGTCCCCGTGTTGCACCTTTTTTTTTGATTTATTTCGGATATTCTGGCCAAGTTTCGAAGCAACACGGGCAAGTTGACAAGAAATCGATTTTAGCGTTGTTCTTTTTATTTGTTCTAGGAAATATAAGGTTATTTGTTGTTTAGAAAACAAAATACAAAATACGTGGATCGAGCGGATTTCAATTAGTCGGGAGTGTCTCTTTTTATGTATTTTCTGTACTGCAACGCATAAATTCAATTACGATGGATTATTTAACAGGTGCGATCATACCAGCACTAATGCACCGGATCCCATCAGAACTCCGCAGTTAAGCGTGCTTGGGCGAGAGTAGTACTAGGATGGGTGATCTCATGGGAAGTCCTCGTGTTGCACCTTTTTTTTTATTTATTTCGGATATTCTGGCCAAGTTTCGAAGCAACACGGGCAAGTTGACAAGAAATCGATTTTAGCGTTGTTCTTTTTATTTGTTCTAGGAAATATAACGTTATTTGTTGTTTAGAAAACAAAATACAAAATACTTGGATCGAGCGGATTTCAATTAGTCGGGAGAGTCTCTTTTTATGTATCTTCTGTAGTGCAACGCATATATTCAATTACGACGCATTATTTAATTGATGCGATCATACCAGCACTAATGCACCAGATCCCGTTAGAACTCTGCGGTTAAGCGTGCTTAGGCGAGAGTAGTTCTAGGATGGGTGACCTCCTGGGAAGGTTTGTGTTGCACCTTTTTTTTTTATTTATTTCGGATATTCTGGCCAAGTTTCAAACAACACGGGCAAGTTGAAAAGAAATCGATTTTAGCGTTCTTCTTTTTCTTTGTTCTAGAAAATATAAGGTTATTTGTTGTTTAGAAAACAAAATACAAAATACGTGGATCGAGCGGATTTCAATTAGTCGGGAGTGTCTCTTTTTATGTATTTTCTGTAGTGCAACGCATATATTCAATTACGACGCATTATTTAACAGGTGCGATCATACCAGCACTAATGCACCGGATCCCATCAGAACTCCGCAGCTAAGCGTGCTTGGGCGAGAGCAGTACTAGGATGGGTGACCTCTTGGGAAGTCCTTGTGTTGCACCTTTTTTTTTTATTTATTTCGGATATTCTGGCCAAGTTTCGAAGCCACACGGGCAAGTTGACAAGAAATCGATTTTAGCGTTGTTCTTTTGATTTGTTCTAGGAAATATAAGGTTATTTGTTGTTTAGAAAACAAAATACAAAATACGTGGATCGAGCGGATTTCAATTAGTCGGGAGTGTCTCTTTTTATGTATTTTCTGTAGTGCAACGCATATATTCAATTACGACGCATTATTTAACAGGTGCGATCATACAAGCACTAATGCACCGGATCACATCAGAACTCCGCAGTTAAGCGTGCTTGGGCGAGGGTAGTACTAGGATGGGTGACCTCTTGGGAAGTCCTCGTGTTGCACCTTTTTTTTTTATTTATTTCGGATATTCTGGCCAAGTTTCGAAGCAACACGGGCAAGTTGACAAGAAATCGATTTTAGCGTTGTTCTTTTTACTTGTTCTAGGAAATATAAGGTTATTTGTTGTTTAGAAAACAAAATACAAAATACGTGGATCGAGCGGATTTCAATTAGTCGGGAGTGTCTCTTTTTATGTATTTTCTGTAGTGCAACGCATATATTCAATTACGACGCATTATTTAACAGGTGCGATCATACCAGCACTAATGCACCAGATCCCATCAGAACTTCTCAGTTAAGCGTGCTTGGGCGAGAATAATACTAAGTTGGGTGACCTCCTGGGAAGTCCTTGTGTTGCACCTTTTTTTTTGATTTATTTCGGATATTCTGGCCATGTTTCGAAGCAACACGGGCAAGTTGACAAGAAATTGATTTTAGCGTTGTTCTTGTTATTTGTTCTAGGAAATATAAGGTTATTTGTTGTTTAGGAAACAAAATACAAAATACGTGGATCGAGCGGATTTCAATTAGTCGGGAGTGTCTCTTTTTATGTATTTTCTGTAGTGCAACGCATATATTCAATTACGACGCATTATTTAACAGGTGCGATCATACCAGCACTAATGCACCGGATCCCATCAGAACTCCGCAGTTAAGCGTGCTTGGGCGAGAGTAGTACTAGGATTGGTGACCTCTTGGGAAGTCCTCATGTTGCACCTTTTATTTTTTATTTATTTCGGATATTCTAGCCTAGTTTCGAAGCAAGACGGGCAAGTTGACAAGAAATCGATTTTAGCGTTGTTCTTTTTATTTGTTCTAGGAAATATAAGGTTATTTGTTGTTTAGAAAACAAAATACAAAATATGTGGATCGAGCGGATTTCAATTAGTCGGGAGTGTCTCTTTTTATGTATTTTCTGTAGTGCAACGCATATATTCAATTACGACGCATTATTTAACAGGTGCGATCATACCAGCAATAATGCACCGGATCCCATCAGAACTCCGCAGTAAAGCACGCTTGGGCGAGAGTGGTACTAGGATGGGTGACCTCCTGGGAAGTCCCCGTGTTGCACCTTTTTTTTTTATTTATTTCGGATATTCTGGCCAAGTTTCGAAGCAACACGGGCAAGTTGACAAGAAATCGATTTTAGCGTTGTTCTTTTTATTTGTTCTAGGAAATATAAGGTTTTTTGTTGTTTAGAAAACAAAATACAAAATACGTGGATCGAGGGGATTTCAATTAGTCGGGAGTGTCTCTTTTTATGTATTTTCTGTAGTGCAACGCATATATTCAATTACGACGCATTATTTAACAGGTGCGATCATACCAGCACTAATGCACCGGATCCCATCAGAACTCCGCCGTTAAGCGCTTGGGCGAGAGCAGTACTAGGATGGGTGACCTCCTAGGAAGTCCTCGTGTTGCACCTTTTTTTTTTGATTTATTTCGGATATTCTGGCCAAGTTTCGAAGCAACACGGGCAAGTTGACAAGAAATCGATTTTAGCGTTGTGCTTTTTATTTGTTCTAGGAAATATAAGGTTATTTGTTGTTTAGAAAACAAAATACAAAATACGTGGATCGAGGGGATTTCAATTAGTCGGGAGTGTCTCTTTTTATGTATTTTCTGTAGTGCAACGCATATATTCAATTACGACGCATTATTTAACAGGTGCGATCATACCAGCACTAATGCACCGGATCCCATCAGAACTCCGCCGTTAAGCGCTTTGGCGAGAGCAGTACTAGGATGGGTGACCTCTTGGGAAGTCCTCGTGTTGCACCTTTTTTTTTTGATTTATTTCGGATATTCTGGCCAAGTTTCGAAGCAACACGGGCAAGTTGACAAGAAATCGATTTTAGCGTTGTTCTTTTTATTTGTTCTAGGAAATATAAGGTTATTTGTTGTGTAGAAAACAAAATACAAAATACGTGGATCGAGCGGATTTCAATTAGTCGGGAGTGTCTCTTTTTATGTATTTTCTGTAGTGCAACGCATATATTCAATTACGACGCATTATTTAACAGGTGCGATCATACCAGCACTAATGCACCGGATCCCATCAGAACTCCGCAGTCAAGCGTGCTTGGGCGAGAGCAGTACTAGGATGGGTGACCTCTTGGGAAGTCGTTGTGTTGAACCTTTTTTTTTGATTTATATCCGATATTTTGGCCAAGTTTCGAAGCAACACGGGCAAGTTGACAAGAAATCGATTTTAGCGTTGTTCTTTTTATTTGTTCTAGGAAATATAAGGTTATTTGTTGTTTAGAAAACAAAATACAAAATACGTGGATCGAGCGGATTTCAATTAGTCGGGAGTGTCTCTTTTTATGTATTTTCTGTAGTGCAACGCATATATTCAATTACGACGCATTATTTAACAGGTGCGATCATACCAGCACTAATGCACCGGATCCCATCAGAACTCCGCAGTTAAGCGTGGATGGCCAGAGCTGTACTAGGATGGGTGACCTCTTGGGAAGTCCTCGTGTTGCACCTTTTTTTTTTTATTTATTTCGGATATTCTGGCCAAGTTTCGAAGCAACACGGGCAAGTTGACAAGAAATCGATTTTAGCGTTGTTCTTTTTATTTGTTCTAGGAAATATAAGGTTATTTGTTGTTTAGAAAACAAAATACAAAATACGTGGATCGAGCGGATTTCAATTAGTCGGGAGTGTCTCTTTTTATGTATTTTCTGTAGTGCAACGCATATATTCAATTACGACGCATTATTTAACAGGAGCGATCATACCAGCACTAATGCACCGGATCACATCAGAACTCCGCAGTTAAGCGTTCTTGGGCGATAGTAGTACTAGGATGGGTGACCTCTTGGGAAGTCCTCGTGTTGCACCTTTTTTTTTTTATTTATTTCGGATATTCTGGCCAAGTTTCGAAGCAACACGGGCAAGTTGACAAGAAATCGATTTTAGCATTGTTCTTTTTATTTGTTCTAGGAAATATAAGGTTATTTGTTGTTTAGAAAACAAAATACAAAATACGTGGATCGAGCGGATTTCAATTAGTCGGGAGTGTCTCTTTTTATGTATTTTCCGTAGTGCAACGCATATATTCAATTACGACTCATTATTTAACAGGTGCGATCATTCCAGCACTAATGCACCAGATCCCATCAGAACTCCGCAGTTATGCTTGCTTGGGCGAGAATAGTACTAGGATGGGTGACCTCCTGGGAAGTCCTCGTGTTGCACCTTTTTTTTTGATTTATTTCGGATATTCTGGCCAGGTTTCGAAGCAACACGGGCAAGTTGACAAGAAATCGATTTTAGCGTTGTTCTTTTTATTTGTTCTAGGAAATATAAGGTTATTTGTTGTTTAGAAAACAAAATACACAATTCGTGGATCGAGCGGATTTCAATTAGTCGGGAGAGTCTCTTTTTATGTATCTTCTGTAGTGCAACGCATATATTCAATTACGACGCATTATTTAATTGATGCGATCATACCAGCACTAATGCACCAGATCCCGTTAGAACTCTGCGGTTAAGCGTGCTTAGGCGAGAGTAGTACTAGGATGGGTGACCTCCTGGGAAGTCTTGTGTTGCACCTTTTTTTTTTATTTATTTCGGATATTCTGGCCAAGTTTCAAACAACACGGGCAAGTTGAAAAGAAATCGATTTTAGCGTTCTTCTTTTTCTTTGTTCTAGAAAATATAAGGTTATTTGTTGTTTAGAAAACAAAATACAAAATACGTGGATCGAGCGGATTTCAATTAGTCGGGAGTGTCACTTTTTATCTATTTTCTGTAGTGCAACGCATATATTCAATTACGACGCATTATTTAAAAGGTGCGATCATACCAGCACTAATGCACCAGATCCCATTAGAACTCTGCAGTTAAGCGCGCTTGGGCTAGAGTAGTACTAGGATGGGTGACCTCCTGCGAAGTCCTCGTGTTGCACCTTTTTTTTTTTATTTATTTCGGATATTCTGGCCAAGTTTCGAAGCAACAATGGCAAGTTGACAAGAAATCGATTTTAGCGTTGTTCTTTTTATTTGTTCTAGGAAATATAAGGTTATTTGTTGTTTAGAAAACAAAATACAAAATACGTGGATCGAGGGGATTTCAATTAGTCGGGAGTGTCTCTTTTTATGTATTTTCTGTAGTGCAACGCATATATTCAATTACGACGCATTATTTAACAGGTGCGATCATACTAGCACTAATGCACCAGATCCCATCAGAACTTCTCTGTTAAGCGTGCTTCGGCGAGAATAATACTAAGATGGGTGACCTCCTGGGAAGTCCTTGTGTTGCACGTTTTTTTTTTATTTATTTCGGATATTCTGGCCAAGTTTCGAAGCAACACGGGCAAGTTGACAAGAAATTGATTTTAGCGTTGTTCTTTTTATTTGTTCTAGCAAATATAAGGTTATTTGTTGTTTAGGAAACAAAATACAAAATACGTGGATCGAGGGGATTTCAATTAGTCGGGAGTGTCTCTTTTTATGTATTTTCTGTAGTGCAACGCATATATTCAATTACGACGCATTATTTAACAGGTGCGATCATACCAGCACTAATGCAC
>JBBPBQ010000283.1:0-12498 GCA_037974755.1 Cicer yamashitae | reverse complement strand
GTTAAAAACCCTAATTGGATTAGAATAAGCCTAGGGAGGACGAAGATGACCTAAACGTTCAACCAATGACACAAAATCACATATTTGATGCACAAGATTGGTTAAAAACCCTAATTGGATTAGAATAAGCCTAGGGAGGACGAAAATGACCTAAATGATCAACCAATGACAGAAAATGGCACAAAATCACATATTGGATGCACAAGATTGGTTAAAAACCCTAATTGGAATAGAATAAGCCTAGGGAGGACGAAAATGACCTAATTGTTCAACCAATGACACAAAATGGCACAAAATCACATATTGGATGCACAAGATTGGTTAAAAACCCTAATTGGATGAGAATAAGCCTAGGGAGGACGAAAATGACCTAAATGTTCAACCAATGACACAAAATGACACAAAATCACATATTGGATGCACAAGATTGATTAAAAACCCTAATTGGATTAGAATAAGCATAGGGAGGACGAAAATGACCTAAATGTTCAACCAATGACACAAAATGACACAAAATCACATATTGGATGCACAAGATTAGTTAAAAACCCTAATTGGATTAGAATAAGCCTAGGGAGGACGAAGATGACCTAAACGTTCAACCAATGACACAAAATCACATATTTGATGCACAAGATTGGTTAAAAACCCTAATTGGATTAGAATAAGCCTAGGGAGGACGAAAATGACCTAAATGTTCAACCAATGACACAAAATGGCACAAAATCACATATTGGATGCACAAGATTGGTTAAAAACTCTAATTGGATTAGAATAAGCCTAGGGAGAACGAAATTGACCTAAATGTTCAACCAATGACACAAAATGACACAAAATCACATATTGGATGCACAAGATTGGTTAAAAACCCTAATTGGATTCGAATAAGCCTAGGGAGGACGAAAATGACCTAAACGTTCAACCAATGACACAAAATGACACAAAATCACATATTGGATGCACAAGATTAGTTAAAAACCATAATTGGATTAGAATAAGCCTAGGGAGGACGAAAATGACCTAAATGTTTAACCAATGACACAAAATGACACAAAATCACATATTGGATGCAAAAGATTGGTTAAAATACCTAATTGGATTAGAATAAGCCTAGGGAGGACGAAATTGACCTAAATGTTAAACCAATGACACAAAATCACATATTGGTTGCACACGATTGGTTAAAAACCCTAATTGGATGGAAATAAGCCTAGGGAGGACGAAAATGACCTAAATGTTCAACCAATGATTCAAAATGACACAAAATCACATATTGGATGCACAAGATTGGTTAAAAACCCTAATTGGATTAGAATAAGCATAGGGAGGACGAAAATGACCTAAATGTTCAACCAATGACACAAAATGACACAAAATCACATATTGGATGCACAAGATTGGTTAAAAACCCTAACTGGATTAGAATAAGCCTAGGGAGGACGAAAATGACCTAAATGTTCAACCAATGACACAAAATCACATATTGGATGCACAAGATTGGTTAAAAACCCTAATTGGATTAGAATAAGCCTTTGGAGGACGAAAATGACCTAAATGTTCAACCAATGACACAAAATGACACAAAATCACATATTGGATGCACAAGATTGATTAAAAACCCTAATTGGATTAGAATAAGCATAGGGAGGACGAAAATGACCTAAATGTTCAACCAATGACACAAAATGACACAAAATCACATATTGGATGCACAAGATTGGTTAAAAACCCTAATTGGATTAGAATAAGCCTAGGGTGGACGAAGATGACCTAAACGTTCAACCAATGACACAAAATGACACAAAATCACATATTGGATGCACAAGATTGGTTAAAAACCCTAATTGAATTAGAATAAGCCTAGGGAGGACGAAAATGACCTAAATGTTCAACCAATGACACAAAATGACACAAAATCACATATTGGATGCACAAGATTGGTTAAAAACTCTAATCGGCGTAGAATAAGCCTAGGGAGGACGAAAATGACCTAAATGTTCAACCAATGATACAAAATGACACAAAATCACATATTGGATGCACAAGATTGGTTAAAAACCCTAATTGGATGAGAATAAGCCTAGGGAGGACGAAAATGACCGAAATGTTGAACCAATGACACAAAATGACACAAAATCACATATTGGATGCACAAGATTGATTAAAAACCCTAATTGGATTAGAATAAGCATAGGGAGGACGAAAATGACCTAAATGTTCAACCAATGACACAAAATGACACAAAATCACATATTGGATGCACAAGATTGGTTAAAAACCCTAATTGGATTAGAATAAGCCTAGGGAGGACCAAAATGACCTAAGCGTTCAACCAATGACACAAAATCACATATTTGATGCACAAGATTGGTTAAAAACTCTAATTAGATTAGAATAAGCCTAGGGAGGACGAAAATGACCTAAATGTTCAACCAATGATACAAAATGACACAAAATCACATATTGGATGCACAAGATTGGTTAAAAACCCTAATTGGATTAGAATAAGCCTAGGGAGGACGAAATTGACCTAAATGTTCAACCAATGACACAAAATCACATATTGGATGCACAAGATTGGTTAAAAACCCTAATTGGATTATAATAAGCCTAGGGAGGACGAAAATGACCTAAATGTTCAACCAATGACACAAAATCACATATTGGATGCACAAGATTGGTTAAAAACCCTAATTGGTTAGAATAAGCCTAGGGAGGACGAAAATGACCTAAATGTTCAACCAATGACACAAAATGACACAAAATCACATATTGGATGCACAAGATTGGTTAAAAACCCTAATTGGATTAGAATAAGCCTAGGGAGGACGAAGATGACCTAAACGTTCAACCAATGACACAAAATCACATATTGGATGCACAAGATTGATTAAAAATCCTAATTGAATTAGAATAAGCTTAGGGAGGACGAAAATGAAATAATGTTCAACCAATGACACAAAATAGCACAAAATCACATATTGGATGCACAAGATTGGTTAAAAACCCTAATTGGATTAGAATAAGCCTAGGGAGGACGAAAATGACCTAAATGTTCAACCAATGACACAAAATGACACAAAATCACATATTGGATGCACAAGATTGGTTAAAAGTCCTAATTGGATGAGAATAAGCCTAGGGAGGACGAAAATGACCTAAATTTTCAACCAATGACACAAAATGACACAAAATCACATATTGGATGCACAAGATTGGTTAAAAACCCTAATTGGATTAGAATAAGCCTAGGGAGGACGAAGATGACCTAAACGTTCAACCAATGACACAAAATCACATATTTGATGCACAAGATTGGTTAAAAACCCTAATTGGATTAGAATAAGCCTAGGGAGGACGAAAATGACCTAAATGTACAACCAATGACACAAAATGACACAAAATCACATATTGGATGCACAAGATTGGTTAAAAACCCTAATTGGATTAGAATAAGCCTAGGGAGGACGAAAATGACCTAAATGTTCAACCAATGACACAAAATGGCACAAAATCAAATATTGGATGCACAAGATTGGTTAAAAACCCTAATTGGATTAGAATAAGCCTAGGGAGGACGAAAATGACCTAAATGTTCAACCAATGACACAAAATGACACAAAATCACATATTGGATGCACAAGATTGATTAAAAACCCTAATTGGATTAGAATAAGCATAGGGAGGACGAAAATGACCTAAATGTTCAACCAATGACACAAAATGACACAAAATCACATATTGGATGCACAAGATTGGTTAAAAACCCTAATTGGATTAGAATAAGCCTAGGGAGGACGAAGATGACCTAAACGTTCAACCAATGACACAAATGACAAAAAATGACACAAAATCACATATTGGATTCACAAGATTGGTTAAAAACCCTAATTGGATAAGAATAAGCTTAGGGAGGACGAAAATGAAATAATGTTCAACCAATGACACAAAATAGCACAAAATCACATATTGGATGCACAAGATTGGTTAAAAACCCTAATTGGATTAGAATAAGCCTAGGGAGGACGAAAATGACCTAAATGTTCTACCAATGACACAAAATGGCACAAAATCACATATTGGATGCACAAGATTGGTTAAAAACCCTAATTGGATTAGAATAAGCCTAGGGAGGACGAAAATGACCTAAATGTTCAACCAATGACACAAAATGACGCAAAATCACATATTGGATGCACAAGATTGGTTAAAAACCCTAATTGGATTAGAATAAGCCTAGGGAGGACGAAGATGACCTAAACGTTCAACCAATGACACAAAATCACATATTTGATGCACAAGATTGGTTAAAAACCCTAATTGGATTAGAATAAGCCTAGGGAGGACGAAAATGACCTAAATGTTCAACCAATGACACAAAATGGCACAAAATCACATATTGGATGCACAAGATTGATTAAAAACCCTAATTGGATTAGAATAAGCATAGGGAGGACGAAAATGACCTAAATGATCAACCAATGACAGAAAATGACACAAAATCACATATTGGATGCACAAGATTAGTTAAAAACCCTAATTGGATTAGAATAAGCCTAGGGAGGACGAAGATGACCTAAACGTTCAACCAATGACACAAAATCACATATTTGATGCACAAGATTGGTTAAAAACCCTAATTGGATTAGAATAAGCCTAGGGAGGACGAAAATGACCTAAATGATCAACCAATGACAGAAAATGGCACAAAATCACATATTGGATGCACAAGATTGGTTAAAAACCCTAATTGGAATAGAATAAGCCTAGGGAGGACGAAAATGACCTAATTGTTCAACCAATGACACAAAATGGCACAAAATCACATATTGGATGCACAAGATTGGTTAAAAACCCTAATTGGATGAGAATAAGCCTAGGGAGGACGAAAATGACCTAAATGTTCAACCAATGACACAAAATGACACAAAATCACATATTGGATGCACAAGATTGATTAAAAACCCTAATTGGATTAGAATAAGCATAGGGAGGACGAAAATGACCTAAATGTTCAACCAATGACACAAAATGACACAAAATCACATATTGGATGCACAAGATTGGTTAAAAACCCTAATTGGATTAGAATAAGCCTAGGGTGGACGAAGATGACCTAAACGTTCAACCAATGACACAAAATGACACAAAATCACATATTGGATGCACAAGATTGGTTAAAAACCCTAATTGAATTAGAATAAGCCTAGGGAGGACGAAAATGACCTAAATGTTCAACCAATGACACAAAATGACACAAAATCACATATTGGATGCACAAGATTGGTTAAAAACTCTAATCGGCGTAGAATAAGCCTAGGGAGGACGAAAATGACCTAAATGTTCAACCAATGATACAAAATGACACAAAATCACATATTGGATGCACAAGATTGGTTAAAAACCCTAATTGGATGAGAATAAGCCTAGGGAGGACGAAAATGACCGAAATGTTCAACCAATGACACAAAATGACACAAAATCACATATTGGATGCACAAGATTGATTAAAAACCCTAATTGGATTAGAATAAGCATAGGGAGGACGAAAATGACCTAAATGTTCAACCAATGACACAAAATGACACAAAAACACAAATTGGATGCACAAGATTGGTTAAAAACCCTAATTGGATTAGAATAAGCCTAGGGAGGACGAAGATGACCTAAACGTTCAACCAATGACACAAAATGACACAAAATGACACAAAATCACATATTGGATGCACAAGATTGATTAAAAACCCTAATTGAATTAGAATAAGCTTAGGGAGGACGAAAATGAAATAATGTTCAACCAATGACACAAAATAGCACAAAATCACATATTGGATGCACAAGATTGGTTAAAAACCCTAATTGGATTAGAATAAGCCTAGGGAGGACGAAAATGACCTAAATGTTCAACCAATGACACAAAATGACACAAAATCACATATTGGATGCACAAGATCGATTAAAAACCCTAATTGGATTAGAATAAGCCTAGGGAGGACGAAGCTGACCTAAACGTTCAACCAATGACACAAAATCACATATTTGATGCACAAGATTGGTTAAAAACCCTAATTGGATTAGAATAAGCCTAGGGAGGACGAAAATGACCTAAATGTTCAACCAATGACACAAAATGGCACAAAATCACATATTGGATGCACAAGATTGATTAAAAACCCTAATTGGATTAGAATAAGCATAGGGAGGACGAAAATGACCTAAATGATCAACCAATGACAGAAAATGACACAAAATCACATATTGGATGCACAAGATTAGTTAAAAACCCTAATTGGATTAGAATAAGCCTAGGGAGGACGAAGATGACCTAAACGTTCAACCAATGACACAAAATCACATATTTGATGCACAAGATTGGTTAAAAACCCTAATTGGATTAGAATAAGCCTAGGGAGGACGAAAATGACCTAAATGTTCAACCAATGACACAAAATGGTACGAAATCACATATTGGATGCACAAGATTGGTTAGAAACCCTAATTGGATTAGAATAAGCCTAGGGAGGACGAAATTGACCTAAATGTTCAACCAATGACACAAAATGACACAAAATCACATATTGGATGCACAAGATTGGTTAAAAACCCTAATTTGATTAGAATAAGCCTAGGGAGGACGAAAATGACCTAAACGTTCAACCAATGACACAAAATGACACAAAATCACATATTGGATGCACAAGATTGGTTAAAAACCCTAATTGGATTAGAATAAGCCTAGGGAGGACGAAGATGACCTAAATGTTCAACCAATGACACAAAATGACACAAAATCACATATTGGATGCACAAGAATGGTTAAAAACCCTAATTGGATTAGAATAAGCTTAGGTAGGACGAAAATGAAATAATGTTCAACCAATGACACAAAATAGCACAAAATCACATATTGGATGCACAAGATTGGTTGAAAACCCTAATTGGATTAGAATAAGCCTAGGGAGGACGAAAATGACCTAAACGTTCAACCAATGACACAAATTGACACAAAATCACATATTGGATGCACAAGATTGGTTAAAAACCCTAATTGGATTAGAATAAGCCTAGGGAGGACGAAGATGACCTAAACGTTCAACCAATGACACAAAATGACACAAAATCACATATTGGATGCACAAGATTGATTAAAAACCCTAATTGAATTAGAATAAGCTTAGGGAGGACGAAAATGAAATAATGTTCAACCAATGACACAAAATAGCACAAAATCACATATTGGATGCACAAGATTGGTTAAAAACCCTAATTGGATTAGAATAAGCCTAGGGAGGACGAAAATGACCTAAATGTTCAACCAATGACACAAAATGGCACAAAATCACATATTGGATGCACAAGATTGGTTAAAAACCCTAATTGGATGAGAATAAGCCTAGGGAGGACGAAAATGACCGAAATGTTCAACCAATGACCCAAAATGACACAAAATCACATATTGGATGCACAAGATTGATTAAAAACCCTAATTGGATTAGAATAAGCATAGGGAGGACGAAAATGACCTAAATGTTCAACCAATGACACAAAATGACACAAAATCACATATTGGATGCACAAGATTGGTTAAAAACCCTAATTGGATTAGAATAAGCCTAGGGAGGACGAAGATGACCTAAACGTTCAACCAATGACACAAAATGACACAAAATCACATATTGGATGCACAAGATTGATTAAAAACCCTAATTGGATTAGAATAAGCATAGGGAGGACGAAAATGACCTAAATGTTCAACCAATGACACAAAATGACACAAAATCACATATTGGATGCACAAGATTGGTTAAAAACCCTAATTGGATTAGAATAAGCCTAGGGAGGACGAAGATGACCTAAACGTTCAACCAATGACACAAAATCACATATTTGATGCACATGATTGGTTAAAAACCCTAATTGGATTAGAATAAGCCTAGGGAGGACGAAAATGACCTAAATGTTCAACCAATGACAGAAAATGGCTCAAAATCACATATTGGATGCACAAGATTGGTTAAAAACCCTAATTGGAATAAAATAAGCCTAGGGAGGACGAAAATGACCTAATTGTTCAACCAATGACACAAAATGGCACAAAATCACATATTGGATGCACAAGATTGGTTAAAAACCCTAATTGGATGAGAATAAGCCTAGGGAGGACGAAAATGACCTAAATGTTCAACCAATGACACAAAATGACACAAAATCACATATTGGATGCACAAGATTGATTAAAAACCCTAATTGGATTAGAATAAGCATAGGGAGGACGAAAATGACCTAAATGTTCAACCAATGACACAAAATGACACAAAATCACATATTGGATGCACAAGATTAGTTAAAAACCCTAATTGGATTAGAATAAGCCTAGGGAGGACGAAGATGACCTAAACGTTCAACCAATGACACAAAATGAAACAAAATGACACAAAATCACATATTGGATGCACAAGATTGATTAAAAACCCTAATTGAATTAGAATAAGCTTAGGGAGGACGAAAATGAAATACTGTTCAACCAATGACACAAAATAGCACAAAATCACATATTGGATGCACAAGATTGGTTAAAAACCCTAATTGGATTAGAATAAGCCTAGGGAGGACGAAAATGACCTAAATGTTCAACCAATGACACAAAATGACACAAAATCACATATTGGATGCACAAGATATGTTAAAAACCCTAATTGGATTAGAGTAAGCCTAAGGAGGACGAAAATGACCTAAATGTTCAACCAATTACACAAAATCACATATTGGATGCACAAGATTGGTTAAAAACCCTAATTGGATTAGAATAAGCCTAGGGAGGACGAAAATGACCTAAATGTTCAACCAATGACACAAAATCACATATTGGATGCACAAGATTGGTTAAAATCACTAATTGGATTAGAATAAGCCTAGGGAGGATGAAAATGACCTAAATGTTCAACCAATGACACAAAATGACACAAAATCACATATTGGATGCACAAGATTGGTTAAAAACCCTAATTGGATTAGAATAAGCATAGGGAGGACGAAAATGACCTAAATGTTCAACCAATGACACAAAATGATACAAAATCACATATTGGATGCACAAGATTGGTTAAAAACCCTAATTGGATTAGAATAAGCCTAGGGAGGAAGAAAATGACCTAAATGTTCAACCAATGACACAAACTAACACAAATTCACATCTTGGATGCACAAGATTGGTTAAAAACCCTAATTGGATTAGAATAAGCCTAGGGAGGACGAAAATGACCTAAATGTTCAACCAATGACACAAAATGATACAAAATCACATATTGGATGCACAAGATTGGTTAAAAACCCTAATTGGATTAGAATAAGCCTAGCGAGGACGAAAATGACCTAATTGGATTACCAATGACACAAAATCACTTATTATATGCACAAGATTGGTTAAAAACCCTAATTAGAATAGAATAAGCCTAGGGAGGACGAAAATGACCTAAATGTTCAACCAATGACATAAAATGTCACAAAATCACATATTGGATGCACAAGATTGGTTAAAAACCCTAAAACCCTAATTGGATTAGAATAAGCCTAGAGAGGACGAAAATGACCTAAATGTTCAACCAATGACACAAAATCACATATTGGATGCACAAGATTGGTTAAAAACCCTAATTGGATTAGAATAAGCCTAGGGAGGAAGAAAATGACCTAAATGTTCAACCAATGACACAAACTGACACAAAATCACATCTTGGATGCACAACATTGGTTAAAAACCCTAATTGGATTAGAATAAGCCTAGGGAGGACGAAAATGACCTAAATGTTCAACCAATGACACAAAATGATACAAAATCACATATTGGATGCACAAGATTGGTTAAAAACCCTAATTGGATTAGAATAAGCCTAGGGAGGACGAAGATGACCTAAACGTTCAACCAATGACACAAAATGACACAAAATCACATATTGGATGCACAAGATTGGTTAAAAACCCTAATTGGATTAGAATAAGCCTAGGGAGGACGAAGATGACCTAAACGTTCAACCAATGACACAAAATGACACAAAATCACATATTGGATGCACAAGATTGGTTAAAAACCCTAATTGGTTTAGAATAAGCCTAGGGATGACGAAAATGACCTAAACGTTCAACCAATGACACAAAATGACACAAAATCACATATTGGATGCACAAGATTGGTTAAAAACCCTAATTGGATGAGAATAAGCCTAGGGAGGACGAAAATGACCTAAATGTTCAACTAATGACACAAAATGACACAAAATCACATATTGGATGCACAAGATTGATTAAAAACCCTAATTGGATTAGAATATGCATAGGGAGGACGAAAATGACCTAAATGTTCAACCAATGACACAAAATGACACAAAATCACATATTGGATGCACAAGATTGGTTAAAAACCCTAATTGGATTAGAATAAGCCTAGGGAGGACGAAGATGACCTAAACGTTCAACCAATGACACAAAATGACACAAAATCACATATTGGATGCACAAGATTGGTTAAAAACCCTAATTGGATTAGAATAAGCCTAGGGAGGACGAAGATGACCTAAATGTTCAACCAATGACACAAAATGACACAAAATCACATATTGGATGCACAAGAATGGTTAAAAACCCTAATTGGATTAGAATAAGCTTAGGTAGGACGAAAATGAAATAATGTTCAACCAATGACACAAAATAGCACAAAATCACATATTGGATGCACAAGATTGGTTGAAAACCCTAATTGGATTAGAATAAGCCTAGGGAGGACGAAAATGACCTAAACGTTCAACCAATGACACAAATTGACACAAAATCACATATTGGATGCACAAGATTGGTTAAAAACCCTAATTGGATTAGAATAAGCCTAGGGAGGACGAAGATGACCTAAACGTTCAACCAATGACACAAAATGACACAAAATCACATATTGGATGCACAAGATTGATTAAAAACCCTAATTGAATTAGAATAAGCTTAGGGAGGACGAAAATGAAATAATGTTCAACCAATGACACAAAATAGCACAAAATCACATATTGGATGCACAAGATTGGTTAAAAACCCTAATTGGATTAGAATAAGCCTAGGGAGGACGAAAATGACCTAAATGTTCAACCAATGACACAAAATGGCACAAAATCACATATTGGATGCACAAGATTGGTTAAAAACCCTAATTGGATGAGAATAAGCCTAGGGAGGACGAAAATGACCGAAATGTTCAACCAATGACCCAAAATGACACAAAATCACATATTGGATGCACAAGATTGATTAAAAACCCTAATTGGATTAGAATAAGCATAGGGAGGACGAAAATGACCTAAATGTTCAACCAATGACACAAAATGACACAAAATCACATATTGGATGCACAAGATTGGTTAAAAACCCTAATTGGATTAGAATAAGCCTAGGGAGGACGAAGATGACCTAAACGTTCAACCAATGACACAAAATGACACAAAATCACATATTGGATGCACAAGATTGATTAAAAACCCTAATTGGATTAGAATAAGCATAGGGAGGACGAAAATGACCTAAATGTTCAACCAATGACACAAAATGACACAAAATCACATATTGGATGCACAAGATTGGTTAAAAACCCTAATTGGATTAGAATAAGCCTAGGGAGGACGAAGATGACCTAAACGTTCAACCAATGACACAAAATCACATATTTGATGCACATGATTGGTTAAAAACCCTAATTGGATTAGAATAAGCCTAGGGAGGACGAAAATGACCTAAATGTTCAACCAATGACAGAAAATGGCTCAAAATCACATATTGGATGCACAAGATTGGTTAAAAACCCTAATTGGAATAAAATAAGCCTAGGGAGGACGAAAATGACCTAATTGTTCAACCAATGACACAAAATGGCACAAAATCACATATTGGATGCACAAGATTGGTTAAAAACCCTAATTGGATGAGAATAAGCCTAGGGAGGACGAAAATGACCTAAATGTTCAACCAATGACACAAAATGACACAAAATCACATATTGGATGCACAAGATTGATTAAAAACCCTAATTGGATTAGAATAAGCATAGGGAGGACGAAAATGACCTAAATGTTCAACCAATGACACAAAATGACACAAAATCACATATTGGATGCACAAGATTAGTTAAAAACCCTAATTGGATTAGAATAAGCCTAGGGAGGACGAAGATGACCTAAACGTTCAACCAATGACACAAAATGAAACAAAATGACACAAAATCACATATTGGATGCACAAGATTGATTAAAAACCCTAATTGAATTAGAATAAGCTTAGGGAGGACGAAAATGAAATACTGTTCAACCAATGACACAAAATAGCACAAAATCACATATTGGATGCACAAGATTGGTTAAAAACCCTAATTGGATTAGAATAAGCCTAGGGAGGACGAAAATGACCTAAATGTTCAACCAATGACACAAAATGACACAAAATCACATATTGGATGCACAAGATTGG
>JBBPBQ010000281.1:0-12544 GCA_037974755.1 Cicer yamashitae | reverse complement strand
CATTTAAGTCGTTTTCGTCATCCTTCGATTTATTGTATTCCAATTAGGGTTTTAACCAATCAGGTGCATCCAATAAGTGATTTTGTGTCATTAGATTAACATTTCTGTCATTTTCGTCGTCCCTAGGCTTATTCTAATCCAATTAGGGTTTTTAACCAATCTTGTGCATCCAATAAGTGCGTTTGTGTCATTTGTTGAACATTTAGGTCATTTTCGTCCCCCCTAGGCTTATTCTAATCAAACATTGGTTTTTAACCAAACTTGTGCATCCAATATGTGATTTTGTGTCATTACTTGGACATTTAAGTCGTGTTCGTCATCCTTCGACTTATTCTAATCCAATTAGGGTTTTTAACCAATGTTGTGAATCCAATAAGTGATTTTGTGTTATTGGTTGAACAATTATTTCATTTTCGTCCTCCCTAGGCTTATTCTATTCGAATTAGGGTTTTTAACCAATCTTGTGCATCCAATAAGTGATTTTGTCTCATCGGATTAACATTTCGGTCACTTTCGTCGTCCCTAGGCTTATTCTAATCCAATTAGGGTTTTTAACCAATCTTGTGCATCCAATAAGTGCGTTTGTTTTATTGGTTGAACATTTAGGTCATTTTCGTCCTCCATAGGCTTATTCTAATCCAATTAGGGTTTTTAACCAATCCTGTGCTTCGAATCAGTGATTTTGTGTCATTGGTTGAACATTTAGGTCATTTTCATCCTCCCTATGTTTATTCTATTCCAATTAGGGTTTTTAACCAATCTTGTGTTTGTAATAAGTGTGTTTGTGTCATTAGTTGAACATTTAGGTCATTTTCGTCCTCCCTAGGCTTATTCTAATCCGATTTGGGTTTTTAACCAATCTTGTGCATCCAATATGTGATTGTGTCATTAGTTGATCATTTAGGTCATTTTCGTCATCCTTCGACTTATCTTAATACAATTAGGGTTTTTAAACAATCTTGTGCATCCAATAAGTTATTTTGTGTCATTGGTTGAATATCTAGGTCATATTCGTGCACCCTAGGCTTATTCTAATCCAATTACAGTTTTTAACCAATCTTGTGCATCCACTAAGTGCGTTTGTGTCGTTGGTTGATAATTTAGGTCATTTTTGTCATCCTTCGACTTATTCTAATCCAATTAGGGTTTTTAACCAATCTTGTGCATCCAATAAGTGATTTTGTGTCCTTGGTTAAACATTTAGGTCATTTTCTTCCTCCCTAGGCTTATTCTAATCCAATGGGAGTTTTTAACCAATCTTGTGCATCCAATAAGTGATTTTGTGTCATTTGTTGAATATTTAGGTCATTTTCGACCTCCCTAGGCTTATTCTAATCCAATTAGGGTTTTTAACCAATCTTGTGCATCCAATAAGTGATTTTGTGTAATTGTTTGAACATTTAGGTCATTTTGGTCCTCCCTAGGCTTATTCTAATCCAAATAGAGTTTTTAACGAATCTTGTGCATCCAATAACTGCGTTTGTGTCGTTGGTTGATCATTTAGGTCATTTTCATCATTCTTCGACTTATTCTAATCCAATTAGGGTTTTTAACCAATCTTGTGCATCCTATAAGTGATTTTGGATCCTTGGTTGAACATTTAGGTCATTTTCTTCCTCCCTAGGCTTATTCTAATCCAATGGGAGTTTTTAACCAATCTTGTGCATCCAATAAGTGATTTTGTGTCATTGGTTGAATATTTAGGTCATTTTCGACCTCCCTAGGCTTATTCTAATCAAATTAGGGTTTTTAACCAATCTTGTGTATCCAATAAGTGATTTTGTGTTATTGGTTGAACATTTAGGTCATTTTCGTCCCCCCTAGGCTTTTTCTAATCCAATTTGGGTTTTTAACCAATCTTGTGCATCCAATATGTGATTTTGTGTCATTGGTTGAACATTTAGGTCATTTTCATCCACCTTCGACTTATTCTAATCCAATTAGGGTTCTTAATCAATCTTGTGCATCCAATAAGCGATTTTGTGTAATTGGTTGAACATTTAGGTCATGTTGGTCCTCCCTAGGCTTATTCGAATCCAAATAGAGTTTTTAACGAATCTTGTGCATCCAATAAGTGCGTTTGTGTCGTTGGTTGATCATTTAGGTCATTTTCATCATCCTTCGACTTATTCTAATCCAATTAGGGTTTTTAACCAATCTTGTGCATCCTATAAGTGATTTTGGGTCCTTGGTTGAACATTTAGTTCATTTTCTTCCTCCCTACGCTTATTCTAATCCAATAAGGGTTTTTAACCAATCTTGTGCATCCAATAAGTGATTTTGTGTCATTGGTTGAACATTTAGGTCATTTTCGTCCTCATACGACTTATTCTAATCCAATTATGGTTTTTAACAAATCTTGTATATCCAATAAGTGCGTTTGTGTCGTTGGTTGATCATTTAGGTCATTTTTGTCATCCTTCGACTTATTCTAATCCAATTAGGGTTTTTAACAAATCTTGTGCATCCAATAAGTGATTTTGTGTCCTTGGTTGAACATTTTGGTCATTTTCTTTCTCCCTAGGCTTATTCTAATCCAATGGGAGTTTTTAACCAATCTTGTGCATCCAATAAGTGATTTTGTGTCATTGGTTGAATATTTAGGTCATTTTCGACCTCCCTAGGCTTATTCTAATCCAATTAGGGTTTTTAACCAATCTTGTGCATCCAATAAGTGCGTTTGTGTCATTTGTTGAACATTTAGGTCATTTTCGTCCTCCCTAGGCTTATTCTAATCAAACTTTGGTTTTTAACCAAACTTGTGCATCCAATATGTGATTTTGTGTCATTACTTGAACATTTAAGTCGTGTTCGTCATCCTTCGACTTATTCTAATCCAATTAGGGTTTTTAACCAATGTTGTGAATCCAATAAGTGATTTTGTGTTTTTGGTTGAACATTTAGGTCATTTTCGTCTCCCTAGGCTTATTCTATTCGAATTAGGGTTTTTAACCAATCTTGTGCATCCAATAAGTGATTTTGTCTCATCGGATTAACATTTCTGTCACTTTCGTCGTCCCTAGGCTTATTCTAATCCAATTAGGGTTTTTAACCAATCTTGTGCATCCAATAAGTGCGTTTGTTTTATTGGTTGAACATTTAGGTCATTTTCGTCCTCCATAGGCTTATTCTAATCCAATTACGGTTTTTAACCAATCCTGTGCTTCGAATCAGTGATTTGTGTCATTGGTTGAACATTTTGGTCATTTTAATCCTCCCTATGTTTATTCTATTCCAATTAGGGTTTTTAACCAATCTTGTGCTTGTAATAAGTGTGTTTGTGTCATTAGTTGAACATTTAGGTCATTTTCGTCCTCCCTAGGCTTATTCTAATCCGATTTAGGTTTTTAACCAATCTTGTGCATCCAATATGTGATTGTGTCATTAGTTGATCATTTAGGTCATTTTCGTCATCCTTCGACTTATCTTAATACAATTAGGGTTTTTAAACAATCTTGTGCATCCAATAAGTTATTTTGTGTCATTGGTTGAATATTTAGGTCATATTCGTGCACCCTAGGCTTATTCTAATCCAATTACAGTTTTTAACCAATCTTGTGCATCCACTAAGTGCGTTTGTGTCGTTGGTTGATAATTTAGGTCATTTTTGTCATCCTTCGACTTATTCTAATCCAATTAGGGTTTTTAACCAATCTTGTGCATCCAATAAGTGATTTTGTGTCCTTGGTTGAACATTTAGGTCATTTTCTTCCTCCCTAGGCTTATTCTAATCCAATGGGAGTTTTTAACCAATCTTGTGCATCCAATAAGTGATTTTGTGTCATTGGTTGAATATTTAGGTCATTTTCGACCTCCCTAGGCTTATTCTAATCCAATTAGGGTTTTTAACCAATCTTGTGCATCCAATATGTGATTTTGTGTTATTGGTTGAACATTTAGGTCATTTTCGTCCACCTTCGACTTATTCTAATCCAATTAGGGTTTTTAATCAATCTTGTGCATCCAATAAGTGATTTTGTGTAATTGGTTGAACATTTAGGTCATTTGGGTCCTCCCTAGGCTTATTCTAATCCAAATAGAGTTTTTAACGAATCTTGTGCATCCAATAAGTGCGTTTGTGTCGTTGGTTGATCATTTAGGTCATTTTCATCATCCTTCGACAGATTCTAATCCAATTAGGGTTTTTAACCAATCTTGTGCATCCTATAAGTGATTTTGGGTCCTTGGTTGAACATTTAGGTCATTTTCTTCCTCCCTAGGCTTATTCTAATCCAATGGGAGTTTTTCACCAATCTTGTGCATCCAATAAGTGATTTTGTGTAATTGGTTGAATATTTAGGTCATTTTCGACCTCCCTAGGCTTATTCTAATCAAATTAGGGTTTTTAACCAATCATGTGTATCCAATAAGTGATTTTGTGTTATTGGTTGAACATTTAGGTCATTTTCGTCCCCCTTAGGCTTTTTCTAATCCAATTTGGGTTTTTAACCAATCTTGTGCATCCAATATGTGATTTTGTGTCATTGGTTGAACATTTAGGTCATTTTCGTCCACCTTCGACTTATTCTAATCCAATTAGGGTTTTTAATCAATCTTGTGCATCTAATAAGCGATTTTGTGTAATTGGTTGAATATTTAGGTCATTTTTGACCTCCCTAGGCTTATTCTAATCCAATTAGGGTTTTTATCCAATCTTGTGCACCCAATAAGTGATTTTGTATCATTTGTTGAACATTTAGGTCATTTTCATCCTCCCTATGCTTATTCTATTCCAATTAGGGTTTTTAACCTATCTTGTGCATCTAATAAGTGTGTTTGTGTCATTAGTTGAACATTTAGGTCATCTTCGTCCTCCCTAGGCTTATTCTAATCCAATTTGGGTTTTTAACAAATCTTGTGCATCCAATATGTGATTGTGTCATTAGTTGATCATTTAGGTCATTTTAGTCATCCTTCGACTTATCTTTATAGAATTAGGGTTTTTAAACAATATTGTACATCCAATAAGTTATTTTGTGTCATTGGTTGAATATTTAGGTCATTTTCGTGCACCCTAGGCTTATTCAATTCCAATTAGGGTTTTTAACCAATCTTGTGCATCCAATAAGTGATTTTGTGTAATTGGATGAACATTTAGGTCATTTTGGTCCTCCCTAGGCTTATTCTAATCCAATAAGGGTTTTTAACCAATCTTGTGCATCCAATAAGTGATTTTGTGTCATTGGTTGAACATTTAGGTCATTTTCGTCCTCGTACGACTTATTCTAATCCAATTATGGTTTTTAACCAATCTTGTGCATCCAATAAGTGCGTTTGTGTCGTTGGTTGATCATTTAGGTCATTTTTGTCATCCTTCGACTTATTCTAATCCAATTAGGGTTTTTAACCAATCTTGTGCATCCAATAAGTGATTTTATGTCCTTGGTTGAACATTTAGGTCATTTTCTTCCTCCCTAGGCTTATTCTAATCCAATGGGAGTTTTTAACCAATCTTGTGCATCCAATAAGTGATTTTGTGTCATTGGTTGAATATTTAGGTCATTTTCGACCTCCCTAGGCTTATTCTAATCCAATTAGGGTTTTTAACCAATCTTGTGCATCCAATAAGTGCGTTTGTGTCATTTGTTGAACATTTAGGTCATTTTCGTCCCCCCTAGGCTTTTTGTAATCCAATTTGGGTTTTTAACCAATCTTGTGCATCCAATATGTGATTTTGTGTCATTGGTTGAATAGTTAGGTCATTTTCGTCCACCTTCGACTTATTCTAATCCAACTAGGGTTTTTAATCAATCTTGTGCATCGAATAAGCGATTTTGTGTAATTGGTTGAACATTTAGGTCATGTTGGTCCTCCCTAGGCTTATTCGAATCCAAATAGAGTTTTTAACGAATCTTGTGCATCCAATAAGTGCCTCTGTGTCGTTGGTTGATCATTTAGGTCATTTTCATCATCCTTCGACTTATTCTAATCCAATTAGGGTTTTTAACCAATATTGTGCATCCTATAAGTGATTTTGGGTCCTTGGATGAACATTTAGGTCATTTTCTTCCTCCCTAGGCTTATTCTAATCCAATAAGGGTTTTTAACCAATCTTGTGCATCCAATAAGTGATTTTGTGTCATTGGTTGAACATTTAGGTCATTTTCGTCCTCATACGACTTATTCTAATCCAATTATGGTTTTTATCAAATCTTGTGCATCCAATAAGTGCGTTGGTGTCGTTGGTTGATCATTTAGGTCATTTTTGTCATCCTTCGACTTATTCTAATCCAATTAGGGTTTTTAACCAATGTTGTGCATCCAATAAGTGATTTTGTGTTATTGGTTGAACTTATAGGTCATTTTCGTCCTCCCTAGGCTTATTCTATTCGAATTAGGGTTTTTAACCAATCTTGTGCATCCAATAAGTGATTTTGTGTCATCGGATTAACATTTCGGTGACTTTCGTCGTCCTTATTCGAATCCAATTAGGGTTTTTAACCAATCTTGTGCATCCAATAAGTGCGTTTGTTTTATTGGTTGAACATTTAGGTCATTTTCGTCCTCCCTAGGCTTATTCTAATCAAATTAGTGTTTTTAACCAATCCTGTGCATCGAATCAGTGATTTTGTGTCATTGGTTAAACATTTAGGTTATTTTCGTCCTCACAAGGCTTATTCTAATCCAATTAGGGTTTTTATCCAATCTTGTGCATCCAATAAGTGATTTTGTGTCATTTGTTGAACATTTAGGTCATTTTCATCCTCCCTATGCTTATTCTATTCCAATTAGGGTTTTTAACCAATCTTGTGCATGTAATAAGTGTGTTTGTGTCATTAGTTGAACATTTAGGTCATTTTCATCCTCCCTTGGCTTATTCTAATCCAATTTGGGTTTTTAACAAATCTTGTGCATCCAATATGTAATTGTGTCATTAGTTGATCATTTAGGTCATTTTCGTCATCCTTCGACTTATGTTAATACAATTAGGGTTTTTAAACAATCTTGTGCATCCAATAAGTTATTTTGTGTCATTGGTTGAATATTTAGGTCATTTTCGTGCACCCTAGGCTTATTCAATTCCAATTAGGGTTTTTAACCAATCTTGTGCATCCAATAAGGGATTGTGTAATTGGTTGAACATTTAGGTCATTTTGGTCCTCCCTAGTCTTATTATAATCCAATTACAGTTTTTAACCAATCTTGTGCATCCAATAAGTGCGTTTGTCTTATTGGTTGAACATTAAGGTTACTTTCGTCCTCCCTAGGCTTATTCTAATCCAATTTGGGTTTTTAACCAATCTTGTGCATCCAATATGTGATTTTGTGTCATTGGTTGAACATTTAGGTCATTTTCGTCCTCCCTAGGCTTATTCTAATCAAATTTGGGTTTTTAATCAAACTTGTGCATCCAATATGTGATTTTGTGTCATTACTTGAACATTCAAGTCGTTTTCGTCATCCTTCGATCTATTCTATTCCAATTAGGGTTTTAACCAATCTTGAGGATCCAATAAGCGATTTTGTGTCATTAGATTAACATTTCTGTCATTTTCGCCGTCCCTAGGCTTATTCTAAACCAATTAGGGTTTTTAACCAATCTTGTGCATCCAATAAGTGCGTTTGTGTCATTGGTTGTACATTTAGGTCATTTTTGTCCTCCCTAGGCTTATTCTAATCAAACTTTGGTTTTTAACCAAACATGTGCATCCAATATGTGATTTTGTGTCATTACTTGAACATTTAAGTCGTGTTCGTCATCCTTCGACTTATTGTAATCCATTAGGGTTTTTAACCAATGTTGTGCATCCAATAAGTGATTTTGTGTTATTGGTTGAACTTATAGGTCATTTTCGCCCTCCCTAGGCTTATTCTATTCGAATTAGGGTTTTTAACCAATCTTGTGCATCCAATAAGTGATTTTGTGTCATCGGATTAACATTTCGGTGACTTTCGTCGTCCTTATTCTAATCCAATTAGGGTTTTTAACCAATCTTGTGCATCCAATAAGTGCGTTGGTTTTATTGGTTGAACATTTAGGTCATTTTCGTCATCCCTAGGCTTATTCTAATCAAATTAGTGTTTTTAACCAATCATGTGCATCGAATCAGTGATTTTCTGTCATTGGTTGAACATTTAGGTTATTTTCCTCCTCACTAGGCTTATTCTAATCCAATTAGGGTTTTTATCCAATCTTGTGCATCCAATAAGTGATTTTGTGTCATTTGTTGAACATTTAGGTCATTTTCATCCTCCCTATGCTTATTCTATTCCAATTAGGGTTTTTAACCAATCTTGTGCATGTAATAAGTGTGTTTGTGTCATTAGTTGAACATTTAGGTCATTTTCGTCCTCCCTAGGCTTATTCTAATCCAATTTGGGTTTTTAACCAATCTTGTGCATCCAATAAGTGATTTTGTGTTATTGGTTGAACATTTAGGTCATTTTCGTCCCCCCTAGGCTTTTTCTAATCCAATTAGGGTTTTTAACCAATCTTGTGCATCCAATAAGTGATTTTGTGTAATTGGTTGAACATATAGGTCATTTTGGTCCTCCCTAGGCTTATTCTAATGCAATTACAGTTTTTAACCAATCTTGTGCATCCAGTAAGTGCGTTTGTGTCGTTGGTTGATAATTTAGGTCATTTTTGTCATCCTTCGACTTATTCTAATCCAATTAGGGTTTTTAACCAATCTTGTGCATCCAATAAGTGATTTTGTGTCCTTGGTTGAACATTTAGGTCATTTTCTTCCTCCCTAGGCTTATTCTAATCCAATGGGAGTTTTTAACCAATCTTGTGCATCCAATAAGTGATTTTGTGTCATTGGTTGAATATTTAGGTCATTTTCGTCCTCCCTAGGCTTATTCTAATCCAATTAGGGTTTTTAACCAATCTTGTGCATCCAATATGTGATTTTGTGTCATTGGTTGAACATTTAGGTCATTTTTGTCCACCTTCAACTTATTCTAATCCAATTAGGGTTTTTAATCAATCTTGTGCATCCAATAAGTGATTTTGTGTAATTGGTTGAACATTTAGGTCATTTTGGTCCTCCCTAGGCTTATTCTAATCCAATGAGGGTTTTTAACCAATCTTGTGCATCCAATAAGTGATTTTGTGTCATTGGTTGAACATTTAGGTCATTTTTGTCCTCCTACGACTTATTCTAATCCAATTAGGGTTTTTAAACAATCTTGTGCATCCAATAAGTGCGTTTGTGTGATTGGTTGAACATTAAGGTTACTTTCGTCCTCCCTAGGCTTATTCTAATCCAATTTGGGTTTTTAACCAATCTTGTGGATCCAATATGTGATTTTGTGTCATTGGTTGAACATTTAGGTCATTTTCGTCCTCCCTAGGCTTATTCTAATCAAATTTGGGATTTTAATCAAACTTGTGTATCCAATATGTGATTTTGTGTCATTACTTGAACATTTGAGTCGTTTTCGTCATCCTTCGATTTTTTCTATTCCAATTAGGGTTTTAACCAATCTTGTGCATCCAATAAGTGATTTTGTGTCATTAGATTAACATTTTTGTCATTTTCGACGTCCCTAGGCTTATTCTAATCCAATTAGGGTTTTTAACCAATCTTGTGCATCCAATAAGTGCGTTTGTGTCATTGGTTGAACATTTAGGTCATTTTCGTCCTCCCTAGGCTTAGTCTAATCAAACATTGGTTTTTAACCAAACTTGTGCATCCAATATGTGATTTTGTGTCATTACTTGAACATTTAAGTCGTGTTCGTCATCCTTCGACTTATTCTAATCCAATTAGGGTTTTTAACCAATGTTGTGCATCCAATAAGTGATTTTGTGTTATTGGTTGAACTTATAGGTCATTTTCGTCCTCCCTAGGCTTATTCTATTCGAATTAGGGTTTTTAACCAATCTTGTGCATCCAATAAGTGATTTTGTGTCATCGGATTAACATTTCGGTGACTTTCGTCGTCCTTATTCTAATCCAATTAGGGTTTTTAACCAATCTTGTGCATCCAATAAGTGCGTTTGTTTTATTGGTTGAACATTTAGGTTATTTTCGTCCTCCCTAGGCTTATTCTAATCAAATTAGTGTTTTTAACCAATCCTGTGCATCGAATCAGTGATTTTGTGTCATTGGTTAAACATTTAGGTTATTTTCGTCCTCACAAGGCTTATTCTAATCCAATTAGGGTTTTTATCCAATCTTGTGCATCCAATAAGTGATTTTGTGTCATTTGTTGAACATTTAGGTCATTTTCATCCTCCCTATGCTTATTCTATTCCAATTAGGGTTTTTAACCAATCTTGTGCATGTAATAAGTGTGTTTGTGTCATTAGTTGAACATTTAGGTCATTTTCATCCTCCCTTGGCTTATTCTAATCCAATTTGGGTTTTTAACAAATCTTGTGCATCCAATATGTAATTGTGTCATTAGTTGATCATTTAGGTCATTTTCGTCATCCTTCGACTTATGTTAATACAATTAGGGTTTTTAAACAATCTTGTGCATCCAATAAGTTATTTTGTGTCATTGGTTGAATATTTAGGTCATTTTCGTGCACCCTAGGCTTATTCAATTCCAATTAGGGTTTTTAACCAATCTTGTGCATCCAATAAGGGATTGTGTAATTGGTTGAACATTTAGGTCATTTTGGTCCTCCCTAGTCTTATTATAATCCAATTACAGTTTTTAACCAATCTTGTGCATCCAATAAGTGCGTTTGTCTTATTGGTTGAACATTAAGGTTACTTTCGTCCTCCCTAGGCTTATTCTAATCCAATTTGGGTTTTTAACCAATCTTGTGCATCCAATATGTGATTTTGTGTCATTGGTTGAACATTTAGGTCATTTTCGTCCTCCCTAGGCTTATTCTAATCAAATTTGGGTTTTTAATCAAACTTGTGCATCCAATATGTGATTTTGTGTCATTACTTGAACATTCAAGTCGTTTTCGTCATCCTTCGATCTATTCTATTCCAATTAGGGTTTTAACCAATCTTGAGGATCCAATAAGCGATTTTGTGTCATTAGATTAACATTTCTGTCATTTTCGCCGTCCCTAGGCTTATTCTAAACCAATTAGGGTTTTTAACCAATCTTGTGCATCCAATAAGTGCGTTTGTGTCATTGGTTGTACATTTAGGTCATTTTTGTCCTCCCTAGGCTTATTCTAATCAAACTTTGGTTTTTAACCAAACATGTGCATCCAATATGTGATTTTGTGTCATTACTTGAACATTTAAGTCGTGTTCGTCATCCTTCGACTTATTGTAATCCATTAGGGTTTTTAACCAATGTTGTGCATCCAATAAGTGATTTTGTGTTATTGGTTGAACTTATAGGTCATTTTCGTCCTCCCTAGGCTTATTCTATTCGAATTAGGGTTTTTAACCAATCTTGTGCATCCAATAAGTGATTTTGTGTCATCGGATTAACATTTCGGTGACTTTCGTCGTCCTTATTCTAATCCAATTAGGGTTTTTAACCAATCTTGTGCATCCAATAAGTGCGTTGGTTTTATTGGTTGAACATTTAGGTCATTTTCGTCATCCCTAGGCTTATTCTAATCAAATTAGTGTTTTTAACCAATCATGTGCATCGAATCAGTGATTTTCTGTCATTGGTTGAACATTTAGGTTATTTTCCTCCTCACTAGGCTTATTCTAATCCAATTAGGGTTTTTATCCAATCTTGTGCATCCAATAAGTGATTTTGTGTCATTTGTTGAACATTTAGGTCATTTTCATCCTCCCTATGCTTATTCTATTCCAATTAGGGTTTTTAACCAATCTTGTGCATGTAATAAGTGTGTTTGTGTCATTAGTTGAACATTTAGGTCATTTTCGTCCTCCCTAGGCTTATTCTAATCCAATTTGGGTTTTTAACCAATCTTGTGCATCCAATAAGTGATTTTGTGTTATTGGTTGAACATTTAGGTCATTTTCGTCCCCCCTAGGCTTTTTCTAATCCAATTAGGGTTTTTAACCAATCTTGTGCATCCAATAAGTGATTTTGTGTAATTGGTTGAACATATAGGTCATTTTGGTCCTCCCTAGGCTTATTCTAATGCAATTACAGTTTTTAACCAATCTTGTGCATCCAGTAAGTGCGTTTGTGTCGTTGGTTGATAATTTAGGTCATTTTTGTCATCCTTCGACTTATTCTAATCCAATTAGGGTTTTTAACCAATCTTGTGCATCCAATAAGTGATTTTGTGTCCTTGGTTGAACATTTAGGTCATTTTCTTCCTCCCTAGGCTTATTCTAATCCAATGGGAGTTTTTAACCAATCTTGTGCATCCAATAAGTGATTTTGTGTCATTGGTTGAATATTTAGGTTATTTTCGTCCTCCCTAGGCTTATTCTAATCCAATTAGGGTTTTTAACCAATCTTGTGCATCCAATATGTGATTTTGTGTCATTGGTTGAACATTTAGGTCATTTTTGTCCACCTTCAACTTATTCTAATCCAATTAGGGTTTTTAATCAATCTTGTGCATCCAATAAGTGATTTTGTGTAATTGGTTGAACATTTAGGTCATTTTGGTCCTCCCTAGGCTTATTCTAATCCAATGAGGGTTTTTAACCAATCTTGTGCATCCAATAAGTGATTTTGTGTC
>JBBPBQ010000278.1:2120-12549 GCA_037974755.1 Cicer yamashitae | reverse complement strand
TGTCATTTGTTGAACATTTAGGTCATTTTGGTCCTCCCTAGGCTTATTCTAATCCAATTAGGGTTTTTAACAAATCTTGTGCATCCAATATGTGATTTTCTGTCATTTTGTGTCATTAGTTGAACATTTAGGTCATTTTCGTCCTTCCTAGGCTTATTATATTCCAATTAGGGTTTTTGACCAATCTTGTGCATCCAATATGTGATTTGGTGTCATTGGTTGAACATTTAGGTCATTTTCGTCCTCCCTAGGCTTATTCTAATCCAATTAGGGTTTTTAACCAATCTTGTGCATCCAATATGTGATTTTGTATCATTGTGTCATTGGTTGAACATTTAGGTCATTTTCGTCCTCCCTAGGCTTATTCTAATCCAATTAGGGTTTTTTTTATCAATCTTGTGCATCCAATATGTAATTTTGTGTCATTTTGTGTCATTGGTTGAATATTTAGGTCATTTTTGTCCTCCCTAGGCTTATTCTAATCCAATTAGGGTTTTTAACCAATCTTGTGCATCCAATATGTGATTTTGTGTCATTGGTTGAACATTTAGGTCATTTTCGTCCACCCTAGGCTTATTCTAATCCAATTAGGGTTTTTAACCAATCTTGTGCATCCAATATGTGATTTTGTGTCATTGGTTGAACATTTAGGACATTTTCGTCCTCCCTAGGCTTATTCTAATCCAATTAGGGTTTTTAACCAATCTTGTGCATCCAATATGTGATTTTGTGTCATTGGTTGAACATTTAGGTCATTTTCGTCCTCCCTAGGCTTATTCTAATCCAATTAGGGTTTTTAACCAATCTTGTGCATCCAATATGTGATTTTTTGTCGTTGGTTGCACATTTAGGTCATTTTTGTCCTCCCTAGGCTTATTCTAATCCAATTAGGGTTTTTAACCAATCTTGTGCATATAATAAGTGATTTTCTGTCATCGGTAATCCAATTAGGTGATTTTCGTCCTCGCTAGGCTTATTCTAATCCAATTAGGGTTTTTAACCAATCTTGTGCATCCAATATGTGATTTTGTGTCATTGGTTGCACATTTAGGTCATTTTCGTCCTCCCTAGGCTTATTCTAATCCAATTAGGGTTTTTAACCAATCTTTGCATATAATAAGTGATTTTGTGTCATTGGTTGCACATTTAGGTCATTTTCGTACTCGCTAGGCTTCTTCTAATCCAATTAGAGTTTTTAACCAATCTTGTGCATCCAATATGTGATTTTGTGTCATTGGTTGCACATTTAGGTCATTTTCGTCCTCCCTATGCTTATTCTAATCCAATTAGGGTCTTTAACCAATCTTGTGCATCCAATATTTGATTGTGTCATTGGTTGAACATTTAGGTCATTTTCGTCCTCCCTAGGCTTATTCTAATCCAATTAGGGTTTTTAACCAATCTTGTGCATCCAATATGGGATTTTGTGTCATTGGTTGCACATTAAGGTCATTTTCGTGCTCCCTAGGCTTATTCTAATCCAATTAGGGTTTTTAACCAATCTTGTGCATCCAATATGTGATTTTGTGTCATTGGTTGAACATTTAGGTCATTTTCGTCCTCCCTAGGCTTATTCTAATCCAATTAGGGTTTTTAACCAATCTTGTGCATATTATAAGTGATTTTGTGTCATTGGTAATCCAATTAGGTCATTTTCGTCCTCGCTAGGCTTATTCTAATCCAATTAGGGTTTTTAACCAATCTTGTGCATCCAATATGTGATTTTGTGTCATTGGTTGAACATTTACGTCATTTTTGTCCTCCCTAGGCTTATTCTAATCCAATTAGGGTTTTTAACCAATCTTGTGCATCCAATATGTGATTTTGTGTCATTGGTTGAACATTTAGGTCATTTTCGTCCTCTCTAGGCTTATTCTAATCCAATTAGGGTTTTAGGGTTTTTAACCAATCTTGTGCATCCAATATGTGATTTTGTGTCATTTTGTGTCATTGGTTGAACATTTAGGTCATTTTCGTCCTCCCTAGGCTTATTCTAATCCAATTAGGGTTTTTAACCAATCTTGTGCATCCAATATGTCATTTTGTGTCATTGATTGAACATTTAGGTCATTTTCGCCCTCCCTAAGCTAATTCTAATCCAATTAGGGTTTTTAACCAATCTTGTGCATCCAATATGTGATTTTGTGTCATTGGTTGAACATTTAGGTCATTTTCGTCCTCCCTAGGCTTATTCTAATCCAATTAGGGTTTTTAACCAATCTTGTGCAACCAATATGTGATTTTGTGTAATTTTATGTCATTGGTTGAACATTTAGGTCATTTTCGTCCTCCCTAGGGTTATTCTAATCCAATTAGGGTTTTTAACCAATCTTGTGCATCCAATATGTGATTTTCTGTCATTTTGTGTCATTGGTTGAACATTTAGGTCATTTTCGTCCTCCCTAGGCTTATTCTAATCCAATTAGGGTTTTTAACCAATCTTGTGCAACCAATATGTGATTTTGTGTCATTGGTTGAACATTTAGGTCATTTTCGTCCTCCCTAGGCTTATTATAATCCAATTAGGGTTTTTAACCAATCTTGTGCATCGAATATGTGATTTGGTGTCATTGGTTGAACATTTAGGTCATTTTCGTCCTCCCTAGGCTTATTCTAATCCAATTAGGGTTTTTAACCAATCTTGTGCATCCAATATGTGATTTTGTATCATTTTGTTTCATTGGTTGAACATATAGGTCATTTTCGTCCTCCATAGGCTTATTCTAATCCAATTAGGGTTTTTAACCAATCTTGTGCATCCAATATGTGATTTTGTGTCATTGGTTGAACATTTAGGTCATTTTCGTCCTCCGTAGGCTTATTCTAATCCAATTAGGGTTTTTAACCAATCTTGTGCATCCAATATGTGATTTTGTGTCATTGGTTGAATATTTAGGTCATTTTTGTCCTCCCTGGGCTTATTCTAATCCAATTAGGGTTTTTAACCAATCTTGTGCATCCAATATGTGATTTTGTGTCATTGGTTGAACATTTAGGTCATTTTCGTCCTCCCTAGGCTTATTCTAATCCAATTAGGGTTTTTAACCAATCTTGTGCTTCCAATAAGTGATTTTGTGTCATCGATTGAACATTTAGGTCATTTTCGTCCTCCCTAGGCTTATTCTAATCCAATTAGGGTTTTTAACCAATCTTGTGCATCCAATATGTGATTTTGTGTCATTGGTTGAACATTTAGGTCATTTTCGTCCTCCCTAGGCTTATTCTAATCCAATTAGGGTTTTTAACCAATCTTGTGCATCCAATATGTGATTTAGTGTCATTGGTTGAACATTTAGGTCATTTTCGTCCTCCCTAGGCTTATTCTAATCCAATTAGGGTTTTTAACCAATCTTGTGCATCCAATATGTGATTTTGTGTAATTGGTTGAACATTTAGGTCATTTTCGTCCTCCCTAGGCTTATTCTAATCCAATTAGCGTTTTTAACCAATCTTGTGCATCCAATATGTGATTTTGTGTCATGGGTTGAACATTTAGGTCATTTTCCTCTTCCCTAGACATATTCTAATCCAATTAGGGTTTTTAACCAATCTTGTGCATCCAATATGTGATTTTGTGTCATTGGTTGAACATTTAGGTCATTTTCGTCCTCCCTAGGCTTATTCTAATCCAATTAGGGTTCTTAACCAATCTTGTGCATCCAATATGTAATTTTGTGTCATGGGTTGAACATTTAGGTCATTTTCCTCTTCCCTAGGCATATTCTAATCCAATTAGGGTTTTTAACCAATCTTGTGCATCCAATATGTGATTTTGTGTCATTTTGTGTCATGGGTTGTACATTTAGGTCATTTTCCTCTTCCCTAGGCATATTCTAATCCAATTTGGGTTTTTAACCAATCTTGTGAATCCAATATGTGATTTTGTGTAATTGGTTGAACATTTAGGTCATTTTCGTCCTCCCTAGGCTTATTCTAATCCAATTAGTGTTTTTAACCAATCTTGTGCATCCAATATGTGATTTTGTGTCATGGGTTGAACATTTATGTCATTTTCCTCTTCCCTAGGCATATTCTAATCCAATTAGGGTTTTTAACCAATCTTGTGCATCCAATATGTGATTTTGTGTCATTGGTTGAACATTTAGGTCATTTTCGTCCTCCCTAGGCTTATTCTAATCCAATTAGGGTTTTTAACCAATCTTGTGCATCCAACATGTGATTTTGTGTCATTGGTTGAACATTTAGGTCATTTTTGTCCTCCCTAGGCTTATTCTAATCCAATTAGGGTTTTTAACCAATCTTGTGCATCCAATATGTGATTTTGTGTCATTGGTTGAACATTTAGGTCATTTTCGTCCTCCCTAGGCTTATTCTAATCCAATTAGGGTTTTTAACCAATCTTGTGCATCCAATATGTGATTTTGTGTCATTGGTTGAACATTTAGGTCATTTTCGTCCTCCCTAGGCTTATTCTAATCCAATTAGGGTTTTCAACCAATCTTGTGCATCCAATATGTGATTTCGTATCATTTTGTGTCATTGGTTTAACATTTAGGTCATTTTCGTCCTCCCTAGGCTTATTCTAATCCAATAAGGGTTTTTAATCAATCTTGTGCATCCAATATGTAATTTTGTGTCATTGGTTGAACATTTAGGTCTTTTTTGTCCTCCCTAGGCTTATTCTAATCCAATTAGGGTTTTTAACCAATCTTGTGGATCCAATATGTGATTTTGTGTCATTGGTTGAACATTTAGGTCATTTTCGTCCTCCCTAGGCTTATTCTAATCCAATTAGGGTTTTTAACCAATCTTGTGCAACCAATATGTGATTTTGTGTCATTAGTTGAACATTTAGGTCATTTTCGTCCTCCCTAGGCTTATTCTGATCCAATTATGGTTTTTAACCAATCTTGTGCATCTAATATGTGATTTTGTGTCATTTTGTGTCATTGGTGGAACATTTAGGTCAGTTTCGTCCTCCCTAGGCTTATTCTAATCCAATTAGGGTTTTTAACCAATCTTGTGCATCCAATATGTGATTTTGTGATTGGTTGAACATTTAGGTCATTTTCGTCCTCCATAGGCTTATTATAATCCAATTAGGGTTTTTAACCAATCTTGTGCATCCATTATGTGATTTTGTGTCATTTTGTGTCATTGGTTGAACATTTAGGTCATTTTCGTCCTCCCTAGGATTATTCTAATCCAATCAGGGTTTTTAACCAATCTTGTGCATCCAATATGTGATTTTGTGATTGGTTGAACATTTAGGTCATTTTCGTCCTCCCTAGGCTTATTCTAATCCAATTAGGGTTTTCAACCAATCTTGTGCATCCAATATGTGATTTCGTATCATTTTGTGTCATTGGTTAAACATTTAGGTCATTTTCGTCCTCCCTAGGCTTATTCTAATCCAATAAGGGTTTTTAATCAATCTTGTGCATCCAATATGTAATTTTGTGTCATTGGTTGAACATTTAGGTCTTTTTTGTCCTCCCTAGGCTTATTCTAATCCAATTAGGGTTTTTAACCAATCTTGTGCATCCAATATGTGATTTTGTGTCATTGGTTGAACATTTAGGTCATTTTCGTCCTCCCTAGGCTTATTCTAATCCAATTAGGGTTTTTAACCAATCTTGTGCAACCAATATGTGATTTTGTGTCATTAGTTGAACATTTAGGTCATTTTCGTCCTCCCTAGGCTTATTTTGATCCAATTAGGGTTTTTAACCAATCTTGTGCATCTAATAAGTGATTTTGTGTCATTTTGTGTCATTGGTTGAACATTTAGGTCAGTTTCGTCCTCCCTAGGCTTATTCTAATCCAATTAGGGTTTTTAACCAATCTTGTGCATCCAATATGTAATTTTGTGTCATTGGTTGAACATTTAGGTCTTTTTTGTCCTCCCTAGGCTTATTCTAATCCAATTAGGGTTTTTAACCAATCTTGTGCATCCAATATGTGATTTTGTGTCATTGGTTGAACATTTAGGTCATTTTCGTCCTCCATAGGCTTATTCTAATCCAATTAGGGTTTTTAACCAATCTTGTGCATCCATTATGTGATTTTGTGTCATTTTGTGTCATTGGTTGAACATTTAGGTCATTTTCGTCCTCCCTAGGATTATTCTAATCCAATCAGGGTTTTTAACCAATCTTGTGCATCCAATATGTGATTTTGTGATTGGTTGAACATTTAGGTCATTTTCGTCCTCCCTAGGCTTATTATAATCCAATTAGGGTTTTGAACCAATCTTGTGCATCGAATATGTGATTTGGTGTCATTGGTTGAACATTTAGGTCATTTTCGTCCTCCCTAGGCTTATTCTAATCCAATTAGGGTTTTTAACCAATCTTGTGCATCCAATATGTGATTTTGTATCATTTTGTTTCATTGGTTGAACATATAGGTCATTTTCGTCCTCCATAGGCTTATTCTAATCCAATTAGGGTTTTTAACCAATCTTGTGCATCCAATATGTGACTTTGTGTCATTGGTTGAATATTTAGGTCATTTTTGTCCTCCCTAGGCTTATTCTAATCCAATTAGGGTTTTTAACCAATCTTGTGCATCCAATATGTGATTTTCTGTCATTTTGTGTCATTAGTTGAACATTTAGGTCATTTTCGTCCTTCCTAGGCTTATTATATTCCAATAAGGGTTTTTAACCAATCTTGTGCATCCAATATGTGATTTGGTGTCATTGGTTGAACATTTAGGTCATTTTCGTCCTCCCTAGGCTTATTCTAATCCAATTAGGGTTTTTAACCAATCTTGTGCATCCAATATGTGACTTTGTGTCATTGGTTGAATATTTAGGTCATTTTTGTCCTCCCTAGGCTTATTCTAATCCAATTAGGGTTTTTAACCAATCTTGTGCATCCAATATGTGATTTCGTATCATTTTGTGTCATTGGTTGAACATTTAGGTCATTTTCGTCCTCCCTAGGCTTATTCTAATCCAATAAGGGTTTTTAATCAATCTTGTGCATCTAATATGTAATTTTGTGTCATTGGTTGAACATTTAGGTCTTTTTTGTCCTCCCGATGCTTATTCTAATCCAATTAGGGTTTTTAACCAATCTTGTGCATCCAATATGTGATTTTGTGTCATTGGTTGAACATTTAGGTCATTTTCGTCCTCCCTAGGCTTATTCTAATCCAATTAGGGTTTTTAACCAATCTTGTGCATCCAATATGTGACTTTGTGTCATTGGTTGAATATTTAGGTCATTTTTGTCCTCCCTAGGCTTATTCTAATCCAATTAGGGTTTTTAACCAATCTTGTGCATCCAATATGTGATTTTCTGTCATTTTGTGTCATTTGTTGAACATTTTGGTCCTCCCTAGTCTTATTCTAATCCAATTAGGGTTTTTAACAAATCTTGTGCATCCAATATGTGATTTTCTGTCATTTTGTGTCATTAGTTGAACATTTAGGTCATTTTCGTCCTCCCTAGGCTTATTCTAATCCAATTACGGTTTTTAACCAATCTTGTGCATCCAATATGTGATTTTGTGTCATTGGTTGAACATTTAGGTCATTTTCGTCCTCCCTAGGCTTATTCTAATCCAATTAGGGTTTTTAACCAATCTTGTGCATCCAATATGTGATTTTGTGTGATTGGTTGAACATTTAGGTCATTTTCGTCCTCCCTAGGCTTATTCTAATCCTATTAGGGTTTTTAAGCAATCTTGTGCATCCAATATGTGATTTTGTGTCATTGGTTGAACATTTAGGTCATTTTCGTCCTCCCTAGGCTTATTCTAATCCAATTAGGGTTTTTAACCAATCTTGTGCATCCAATATGTGATTTTGTGTCATGGGTTGAACATTTAGGTCATTTTCGTCCTCCCTAGGCTTATTCTAATCCAATTAGGGTTTTTAACCAATCTTGTGCATCCAATATGTGATTTTGTGTCATTGGTTGAACATTTAGGTCATTTTCGTCCTCCCTAGGCTTATTCTAATCCAATTAGGGTTTTTAACCAATCTTGTGCACCCAATATGTGATTTTGTGTCATTGGTTGAACATTTAGGTCATTTTCGTCCTCCCTAGGCTTATTCTAATCCAATTAGGGTTTTTAACCAATCTTGTGCATCCAATATGTGATTTTGTGTCATTGGTTGAACATTTAGGTCATTTTCGTCCTCCCTAGGCTTATCCTAATCCAATTAGGGTTTTTAACCAATCTTGTGCAACCAATATGTGATTTTGTGTCATTTTGTGTCATTGGTTGAACATTAAGGTCTATTTCGTCCTCCCTAGGCTTATGCTAATCCAATTAGGGTTTTTAACCAATCTTGTGCATCCAACATGTGATTTTGTGTCATTGGGTGAACATTTAGGTCATTTTCGTCCTCCCTAGGCTTATTCTAATCCAATTAGGGTTTTTAACCAATCTTGTGCATCCAATATGTGATTTTGTGTCATTGGTTGAACATTTAGGTCATTTTCGTCCTCCCTAGGCTTATTCTAATCCAATTAGGGTTTTTAACCAATCTTGTGCATCCAATATGTGATTTTGTGTCATTGGTTGAACATTTAGGTCATTTTCGTCCTCCCTAGGCATATTCTAATCCAATTAGGGTTCTTAACCAATCTTGTGCATCCAATATGTGATTTGGTGTCATTTTGTGTAATTGGTTGAACATTTAGGTCATTTTCGTCCTCTCTAGGCTTATTCTAATCCAATTAGGGTTTTTAACCAATCTTGTGCATCCAATATGTGATTTTGTGTCATGGGTTGAACATTTAGGTCATTTTCCTCTTCCCTAGGCATATTCTAATCCAATTAGGGTTTTTAACCAATCTTGTGCATCCAATATGTGATTTTGTGTCATTTTGTGTCATGGGTTGTACATTTAGGTCATTTTCCTCTTCCCTAGGCATATTCTAATCCAATTTGGGTTTTTAACCAATCTTGTGAATCCAATATGTGATTTTGTGTAATTGGTTGAACATTTAGGTCATTTTCGTCCTCCCTAGGCTTATTCTAATCCAATTAGTGTTTTTAACCAATCTTGTGCATCCAATATGTGATTTTGTGTCATGGGTTGAACATTTATGTCATTTTCCTCTTCCCTAGGCATATTCTAATCCAATTAGGGTTTTTAACCAATCTTGTGCATCCAATATGTGATTTTGTGTCATTGGTTGAACATTTAGGTCATTTTCGTCCTCCCTAGGCTTATTCTAATCCAATTAGGGTTTTTAACCAATCTTGTGCATCCAACATGTGATTTTGTGTCATTGGTTGAACATTTAGGTAATTTTCGTCCTCCCTAGGCTTATTCTAATCCAATTAGGGTTTTTAACCAATCTTGTGCATTCAATATGTAATTTTGTGTCATTTTGTGTCAATGGTTCAACATTTAGGTCATTTTCGTCCTCCCTAGGCTTATTCTAATCCAATTAGGGTTTTTAACCAATCTTGTGCATCCAATATGTGATTTTGTGTCATTGGTTGAACATTTAGGTCATTTTCGTCCTCCCTAGGCTTATTCTAATCCAATTAGGGTTTTTAACCAATCTTGTGCATCCAATATGTGATTTTGTGTCATTTTGTGTCATTGGTTGAACATTTAGGTCATTTTCGTCCTCCCTAGGATTATTCTGATCCAATCAGGGTTTTTAACCAATCTTGTGCATCCAATATGTGATTTTGTGATTGGTTGAACATTTAGGTCATTTTCGTCCTCCCTAGGCTTATTCTAATCCAATTAGGGTTTTCAACCAATCTTGTGCATCCAATATGTGATTTCGTATCATTTTGTGTCATTGGTTGAACATTTAGGTCATTTTCGTCCTCCCTAGGCCTATTCTAATCCAATAAGGGTTTTTAATCAATCTTGTGCATCCAATATGTAATTTTGTGTCATTGGTTGAACATTTAGGTCTTTTTTGTCCTCCCTAGGCTTATTCTAATCCAATTAGGGTTTTTAACCAATCTTGTGCATCCAATATGTGATTTTTTGTCATTGGTTGAACATTTAGGTCATTTTCGTCGTCCCTAGGCTTATTCTAATCCAATTAGGGTTTTTAACCAATCTTGTGCAACCAATATGTGATTTTCGGTCATTAGTTGAACATTTAGGTTATTTTCGTCCTCCCTAGGCTTATTCTGATCCAATTAGGGTTTTTAACCAATCTTGTGCATCTAATATGTGATTTTGTGTCATTGGTTGAACATTTAGGTCAGTTTCGTCCTCCCTAGGCTTATTCGAATCCAATTAGGGTTTTTTTATCAATCTTGTGCATCCAATATGTATATTTGTGTCATTTTGTGTCATTGGTTGAACATTTAGGTCATTTTTGTCCTCCCTTGGCTTATTCTAATCTATTTAGGGTTTTTAACCAATCTTGTGCATCCAATATGTGATTTTTGTCATTGGTTGAACATTTAGGTCATTTTCGTCCTCCCTAGGCTTATTCTAATCCAATTAGGGTTTTTAACCAATCTTGTG
>JBBPBQ010000275.1:0-12615 GCA_037974755.1 Cicer yamashitae | reverse complement strand
TTTAAATCCAATTAGGGTTTTTAACCAATCTTGTGCATCCAATAAGTTATTTTGTGTCATTGGTTGAACATTTACGTCATTTTCGTCCTCCCTATGCTTATTCTAATCCAATTAGGGTTTGTTTAACCAATCTTGTGCATCCAATAAGTGATTTTGTGTCATTGGATGAACATTTAGGTCATTTTCGTACTCCCTAGGCTTATTCCAATCCAATTAGGATTTTTAACCTATCTTGTGCATCCAATAAGTGATTATATGTCATTGGTTGTACATTTAGTTCATTTTCGTCCTCCCTAGGCTTATTCTAATCCAATTAGGGTTTTTAACCAATCTTGTGCATCCTATAAGTGATTTTGTGTCATTGGTTGAACATTTACGTCATTTTCGTCCTCCATATGCTTATTCTAATCCAATTAGGGTTTGTTTAACCAATCTTGTGCATCCAATAAGTGATTTTGTGTCATTGGATGAACATTTAGGTCATTCTCGTCCTCCCTAGGCTTATTCTAATCCAATTAGGGTTTTTAACCAATAATTTGCAACCAATAACAGATTTTATGTCATTGGTTGAACATTTAGGTCATTTTCGTCCTCCCTAGGCTTATTGTAATCCAATTAGGGTTTTTAACCAATCTAGTGTATCCAATATATGATTTTGTGTCACTTTGTGTCATTGGTTGAACATATAGGTCATTTTCGTCCTCCCTAGGCTTATTCTAATCCAATTAGGGTTTTTAACCAATATTGTGCAACCAATAACAGATTTTATGTCATTGGTTGAACATTTAGGTCATTTTCGTCCTCCTTAGGCTTATTCTAATTCAATTAGGGTTTTTAACCAATCTTGTGCATCCAATAAGTGATTTTGTGTCGTTGGTTGAACATTTAGGTAATTTTCGTCCTTCCTAGGCTTATTTAAATACAATTACGGTTTTTAACTAATCTAATGCATCCAATATGTGATTATGTGTCATTGGTTGAACATTTAGGTCATCTTCGTCCTCCCTAGGCTTATTCTAATTCAATTAGGGTTTTTAACCAATCTTGTGCATCCAATAAGTGATTTTGTGTTGTTGGTTGAACATTTAGGTCATTTTCGTCCTTCCTAGGCTTATTTAAATACAATTAGGGTTTTTAATCAATCTTGTGCATCCAATAAGTGATTTTGTGTCATTGGTTGAACATTTACGTCATTTTCGTCCTCCATATGCTTATTCTAAGCCAATTAGGGTTTGTTTAACCAATCTTGTGCATCCAATAAGTGATTTTGTGTCATTGGATGAACATTTAGGTCATTCTCGTCCTCCCTAGGCTTATTCTAATCCAATTAGGGTTTTTAACCAATATTGTGCAACCAATAAATGATTTTGTGTCATTGGTTGAACATTTAGGTCATTTTCGTCCTCCTTAGGCTTATTCTAATTCAATTAGGGTTTTTAACCAATCTTGTGCATGCAATAAGTGATTTTGTGTCGTTGGTTGAACATTTAGGTCATTTTCGTCCTTGCTAGGCTTATTTAAATCCAATTAGGGTTTTTAACCAATCTTGTGCATCCAATAAGTGATTTTGTGTCATTGGTTGAACATTTAGGTCATTTTTGTACTCCCTAGGCTTATTCTAATCCAATTAGGGTTTTTAACCAATCTTGTGCATCCAATAAGTGATTTTGTGTCATTGGTTGTACACTTAGGTCATTTTCGTCCTCCCTATGCTTATTCTAATCCAAATAGGGTTTTTAACCAATCTTGTGCATCTAATAAGTGATTTGGTGTCATTAGTTGAACATTTAGGTCATTTTTGTCACCCTTAAGCTTATTCAAATCCAATTAGGGTTTCTAACCAATCTTTTGCATCTAATGAATGATTTTGTGTCATTGGTTGAATGTTTAGGTCATTTTCGTCATCCCTAGGCTCATTCTACACCAATTAGGGTTTTATACAATCATGTGCATCCAATAAGAGCGTTTGTGTAATTAGATTAACATTTAGGTCGTTTTAGTCCTCCCTAAGCTTATTCTAATCCAATTAGGGTTTTTAAGAAATCTTATGCATCCAATAAGTGATTTTGTGTCATTGGTTGTACATATAGGTCATTTTCGTCCTCCCTAGCCTTATTCTAATCCAATTAGGGTTGTTAACCAATATTGTGCATCCAATAAGTGATTTTGTGTCATTGGTTGAACATTTAGGTCATTTCGTCCTCCCTAGGCTTATTCAAATCCAATTAGGGTTTTTAACCAATCTTGTGCATCCAATAAGTGATTTTGTGTCGTGGGTTGAACATTTAGGTCATTTTCGCCCTCCCTAGGCTTATTCTAATCCAATTATGGTTTTTAACTAATCTTGTGCATCCAATATGTGATTATGTGTCCTTGGTTGAACATTTAGGTCATCTTCGCCCTCCCTAGGCTTATTCTAATCCAATTAGGGTTTTTAACCATTCTTCTGCATCCAATAAGTGATTTTGTTTCATTGGTTGTACATTTAGGTCATTTTCGTCCTCCCTATGCTTATTCTAATCCAAATAGGGTTTTTAACCAATCTTGTGCATCCAATAAGTGATTTTGTGTCGTTGGTCGAACATTTAGGTCATTTTCGTCCTTCCTAGGCTTATTTAAATCCAATTATGGTTTTTAACCAATCTTGTGCATCCAATAAGTGATTTTGTATCATTGGTTGAACATTTACGTCATTTTCGTCCTCCCTATGCTTATTCTAATCCAATTAGGGTTTGTTTAACCAATCTTGTGCATCCAATAAGTGATTTTGTGTCATTGGATGAACATTTAGGTCATTTTCGTACTCCCTAGGCTTATTCTAATCCAATTAGGGTTTTTAACCTATCTTGTGCATCCAATAAGTGATTTTGTGTCATTTGATGTACATTTAGGTCATTTTCGTCCTCCCTATGCTTATTCTAATCCAAATAGGGTTTATAACCAATCTTGGGCATCTAATAAGTGATTTGGTGTCATTAGTTGAACATTTAAATCATTTTGGTATCCCTAACCTTATTCTAATCCAATTAGGGTTTCTAACCAATCTTTTGCATCTAATAAATGATTTTGTGTCATTGGTTGAACATTTAGGTCATTTTCATCATCCCTAGGCTCATTCTACACCAATTAGGGTTTTATACAATCATGTACATCCAATAAAAGCGTTTGTGTAATTAGATTAACATTTAGGTCGTTTTAGTCCTCCCTAAGCTTATTCTAATCCAATTAGGGTTTTTAACAAATCTTATGCATCCAATAAGTGATTTTGTGTCATTGGTTGTACATATAGGTCATTTTCGTCCTCCCTAGCCTTATTCTAATCCAATTAGGGTTTTTAACTAATCTTTTGCATCCAATATGTGATTATGTGTCCTTGGTTGTACATTTAGGTCATTTTCGTCCTCCCTATGCTTATTCTAATCCAAATAGGGTTTTTAACCAATCTTGTGCATCCAATAAGTGATTTTGTGTCGTTGGTCGAACATTTAGGTCATTTTCGTCCTTCCTAGGCTTATTTAAATCCAATTAGGGTTTTTAACCAATCTTGTGCATCCAATAAGTGATTTTGTGTCATTGGTTGAACATTTACGTCATTTTCGTCCTCCCTATGCTTATTCTAATCCAATTAGGGTTTGTTTAACCAATCTTGTGCATCCAATAAGTGATTTTGTGTCATTGGATGAACATTTAGGTCATTTTCGTACTCCCTAGGCTTATTCCAATCCAATTAGGATTTTTAAGCTATCTTGTGCATCCAATAAGTGATTATATGTCATTGGTTGTACATTTAGTTCATTTTCGTCCTCCCTAGGCTTATTCTAATCCAATTAGGGTTTTTAACCAATATTGTGCAACCAATAAATGATTTTGTGTCATTGGTTGAACATTTAGGTCAATTTCGTCCTCCTTAGGCTTATTCTAATTCAATTAGGGTTTTTAACCAATCTTGTGCATCCAATAAGTGATTTTGTGTCATTGGTTGTACATTTAGTTCATTTTCGTCCTCCCTAGGCTTATTCTAACCCAATTAGGGTTTTTAACCAATATTGTGCAACCAATAAATGATTTTGTGTCATTGGTTGAACATTTAGGTCAATTTCGTCCTCCTTAGGCTTATTCTAATTCAATTAGGGTTTTTAACCAATCTTGTGCATCCAATAGTGATTTTGTGTTGTTGGTTGAAAATTTAGGTCATTTTCGTCCTTCCTAGGCTTATTTAAATACAATTAGGGTTTTTAACCAATCTTGTGCATCCAATAAGTGATTTTGTGTCATTGGTTGAACATTTACGTCATTTTCGTCCTCCATATGCTTATTCTAATCCAATTAGGGTTTGTTTAACCAATCTTGTGCATCCAATAAGTGATTTTGTGTCATTGGATGAACATTTAGGTCATTCTCCTCCTCCCTAGGCTTATTCTAATCCAATTAGGGTTTTTAACCAATATTGTGCAACCAATAACAGATTTTATGTCATTGGTTGAACATTTAGGTCATTTTCGTCCTCCTTAGGCTTATTCTAATTCAATTAGGGTTTTTAACCAATCTTGTGCATCCAATAAGATATTTTGTGTCGTTGGTTGAACATTTAGGTAATTTTCGTCCTTCCTAGGCTTATTTAAATACAATTACGGTTTTTAACCAATCTTGTGCATCCAATAAGTGATTTTGTGTCATTGGTTGAACATTTACGTCATTTTCGTCCTCCCTATGCTTATTCTAATCCAATTAGGGTTTGTTTAACCAATCCTTTGCATCCAATAAGTGATTTTGTGTCATTGGATGAACATTTAGGTCATTTTTGTCCTCCCTAGGCTTATTCTAATCCAATTAGGGTTTTTAACCAATATTGTGCAACCAATAAATGATTTTGTGTCATTGGTTGAACATTTAGGTCATTTTCGTCCTCCTTAGGCTTATTCTAATTCAATTAGGGTTTTTAACCAATCTTGTGCATGCAATAAGTGATTTTGTGTCGTTGGTTGAACATTTAGGTCATTTTCGTCCTTGCTAGGCTTATTTAAATCCAATTAGGGTTTTTAACCAATCTTGTGCATCCAATAAGTGATTTTGTGTCATTGGTTGAACATTTAGGTCATTTTTGTACTCCCTAGGCTTATTCTAATCCAATTAGGGTTTTTAACCAATCTTGTGCATCCAATAAGTGATTTTGTGTCATTGGTTGTACACTTAGGTCATTTTCGTCCTCCCTATGCTTATTCTAATCCAAATAGGGTTTTTAACCAATCTTGTGCATCTAATAAGTGATTTGGTGTCATTAGTTGAACATTTAGGTCATTTTTGTCACCCTTAAGCTTATTCAAATCCAATTAGGGTTTCTAACCAATCTTTTGCATCTAATGAATGATTTTGTGTCATTGGTTGAATGTTTAGGTCATTTTCGTCATCCCTAGGCTCATTCTACACCAATTAGGGTTTTATACAATCATGTGCATCCAATAAGAGCGTTTGTGTAATTAGATTAACATTTAGGTCGTTTTAGTCCTCCCTAAGCTTATTCTAATCCAATTAGGGTTTTTAAGAAATCTTATGCATCCAATAAGTGATTTTGTGTCATTGGTTGTACATATAGGTCATTTTCGTCCTCCCTAGCCTTATTCTAATCCAATTAGGGTTGTTAACCAATATTGTGCATCCAATAAGTGATTTTGTGTCATTGGTTGAACATTTAGGTCATTTCGTCCTCCCTAGGCTTATTCAAATCCAATTAGGGTTTTTAACCAATCTTGTGCATCCAATAAGTGATTTTGTGTCGTGGGTTGAACATTTAGGTCATTTTCGCCCTCCCTAGGCTTATTCTAATCCAATTACGGTTTTTAACTAATCTTGTGCATCCAATATGTGTTTATGTGTCCTTGGTTGAACATTTAGGTCATCTTCGTCCTCCCTAGGCTTATTCTAATCCAATAAGGGTTTTTAACCATTCTTGTGCATCCAATAAGTGATTTTGTGTCATTGGTTGTACATTTAGGTCACTTTCGTCCTCCCTATGCTTATTCTAATCCAAATAGGGTTTTTAACCAATCTTGTGCATCCAATAAGTGATTTTGTGTCGTGGGTTTAACATTTCGGTCGTTTTCGCCCTCCATAGGCTTATTCTAATCCAATTAGGGTTTTTAACCAATATTGTGCAACCAATAAATGATTTTGTGTCGTTGGTTGAACATTTAGGTCATTTTCGTCCTTTCTAGGCTTATTTAAATACAATTATGGTTTTTAACCAATCTTGTGCATCCAATAAGTGATTTTGTGTCATTGGTTGAACATTTACGTCATTTTCATCCTCCCTATGCTTATTCTAATCCAATTAGGGTTTGTTTAACCAATCTTGTGCATCTAATAAGTGATTTTGTGTCATTGGATGAACATTTAGGTGATTTTCGTCTTCCCTAGGCTTATTCTAATCCAATTAGGGTTTTTAACCAATATTGTGCAACCAATAAATGATTTTGTGTCATTGGTTGAACATTTAGGTCAATTTCGTCCTCCTTAGGCTTATTCTAATTCAATTAGGGTTTTTAACCAATCTTGTGCATCCAATAAGTGATTTTGTGTCATTGGTTGTACATTTAGTTCATTTTCGTCCTCCCTAGGCTTATTCTAACCCAATTAGGGTTTTTAACCAATATTGTGCAACCAATAAATGATTTTGTGTCATTGGTTGAACATTTAGGTCAACTTCGTCCTCCTTAGGCTTATTCTAATTCAATTAGGGTTTTTAACCAATCTTGTGCATCCAATAAGTGATTTTGTGTTGTTGGTTGAACATTTAGGTCATTTTCGTCCTTCCTAGGCTTATTTAAATACAATTAGGGTTTTTAACCAATCTTGTGCATCCAATAAGTGATTTTGTGTCATTGGTTGAACATTTACGTCATTTTCGTCCTCCATATGCTTATTCTAATCCAATTAGGGTTTGTTTAACCAATCTTGTGCATCCAATAAGTGATTTTGTGTCATTGGATGAACATTTAGGTCATTCTCCTCCTCCCTAGGCTTATTCTAATCCAATTAGGGTTTTTAACCAATATTGTGCAACCAATAACAGATTTTATGTCATTGGTTGAACATTTAGGTCATTTTCGTCCTCCTTAGGCTTATTCTAATTCAATTAGGGTTTTTAACCAATCTTGTGCATCCAATAAGTGATTTTGTGTCGTTGGTTGAACATTTAGGTAATTTTCGTCCTTCCTAGGCTTATTTAAATACAATTACGGTTTTTAACTAATCTAATGCATCCAATATGTGATTATGTGTCATTGGTTGAACATTTAGGTCATCTTCGTCCTCCCTAGGCTTATTCTAATTCAATTAGGGTTTTTAACCAATCTTGTGCATCCAATAAGTGATTTTGTGTTGTTGGTTGAACATTTAGGTCATTTTCGTCCTTCCTAGGCTTATTTAAATACAATTAGGGTTTTTAACCAATCTTGTGCATCCAATAAGTGATTTTGTGTCATTGGTTGAACATTTACGTCATTTTCGTCCTCCATATGCTTATTCTAATCCAATTAGGGTTTGTTTAACCAATCTTGTGCATCCAATAAGTGATTTTGTGTCATTGGATGAACATTTAGGTCATTTTCGTACTCCCTAGGCTTATTCCAATCCAATTAGGATTTTTAAGCTATCTTGTGCATCCAATAAGTGATTATATGTTATTGGTTGTACATTTAGTTCATTTTCGTCCTCCCTAGGCTTATTCTAATCCAATTAGGGTTTTTAACCAATATTGTGCAACCAATAAATGATTTTGTGTCATTGGTTGAACATTTAGGTCAATTTCGTCCTCCTTAGGCTTATTCTAATTCAATTAGGGTTTTTAACCAATCTTGTGCATCCAATAAGTGATTTTGTGTCATTGGTTGTACATTTAGTTCATTTTCGTCCTCCCTAGGCTTATTCTAACCCAATTAGGGTTTTTAACCAATATTGTGCAACCAATAAATGATTTTGTGTCATTGGTTGAACATTTAGGTCAATTTCGTCCTCCTTAGGCTTATTCTAATTCAATTAGGGTTTTTAACCAATCTTGTGCATCCAATAGTGATTTTGTGTTGTTGGTTGAAAATTTAGGTCATTTTCGTCCTTCCTAGGCTTATTTAAATACAATTAGGGTTTTTAACCAATCTTGTGCATCCAATAAGTGATTTTGTGTCATTGGTTGAACATTTACGTCATTTTCGTCCTCCATATGCTTATTCTAATCCAATTAGGGTTTGTTTAACCAATCTTGTGCATCCAATAAGTGATTTTGTGTCATTGGATGAACATTTAGGTCATTCTCCTCCTCCCTAGGCTTATTCTAATCCAATTAGGGTTTTTAACCAATATTGTGCAACCAATAACAGATTTTATGTCATTGGTTGAACATTTAGGTCATTTTCGTCCTCCTTAGGCTTATTCTAATTCAATTAGGGTTTTTAACCAATCTTGTGCATCCAATAAGATATTTTGTGTCGTTGGTTGAACATTTAGGTAATTTTCGTCCTTCCTAGGCTTATTTAAATACAATTACGGTTTTTAACCAATCTTGTGCATCCAATAAGTGATTTTGTGTCATTGGTTGAACATTTACGTCATTTTCGTCCTCCCTATGCTTATTCTAATCCAATTAGGGTTTGTTTAACCAATCCTTTGCATCCAATAAGTGATTTTGTGTCATTGGATGAACATTTAGGTCATTTTTGTCCTCCCTAGGCTTATTCTAATCCAATTAGGGTTTTTAACCAATATTGTGCAACCAATAAATGATTTTGTGTCATTGGTTGAACATTTAGGTCATTTTCGTCCTCCTTAGGCTTATTCTAATTCAATTAGGGTTTTTAACCAATCTTGTGCATGCAATAAGTGATTTTGTGTCGTTGGTTGAACATTTAGGTCATTTTCGTCCTTGCTAGGCTTATTTAAATCCAATTAGGGTTTTTAACCAATCTTGTGCATCCAATAAGTGATTTTGTGTCATTGGTTGAACATTTAGGTCATTTTTGTACTCCCTAGGCTTATTCTAATCCAATTAGGGTTTTTAACCAATCTTGTGCATCCAATAAGTGATTTTGTGTCATTGGTTGTACACTTAGGTCATTTTCGTCCTCCCTATGCTTATTCTAATCCAAATAGGGTTTTTAACCAATCTTGTGCATCTAATAAGTGATTTGGTGTCATTAGTTGAACATTTAGGTCATTTTTGTCACCCTTAAGCTTATTCAAATCCAATTAGGGTTTCTAACCAATCTTTTGCATCTAATGAATGATTTTGTGTCATTGGTTGAATGTTTAGGTCATTTTCGTCATCCCTAGGCTCATTCTACACCAATTAGGGTTTTATACAATCATGTGCATCCAATAAGAGCGTTTGTGTAATTAGATTAACATTTAGGTCGTTTTAGTCCTCCCTAAGCTTATTCTAATCCAATTAGGGTTTTTAAGAAATCTTATGCATCCAATAAGTGATTTTGTGTCATTGGTTGTACATATAGGTCATTTTCGTCCTCCCTAGCCTTATTCTAATCCAATTAGGGTTGTTAACCAATATTGTGCATCCAATAAGTGATTTTGTGTCATTGGTTGAACATTTAGGTCATTTCGTCCTCCCTAGGCTTATTCAAATCCAATTAGGGTTTTTAACCAATCTTGTGCATCCAATAAGTGATTTTGTGTCGTGGGTTGAACATTTAGGTCATTTTCGCCCTCCCTAGGCTTATTCTAATCCAATTACGGTTTTTAACTAATCTTGTGCATCCAATATGTGTTTATGTGTCCTTGGTTGAACATTTAGGTCATCTTCGTCCTCCCTAGGCTTATTCTAATCCAATAAGGGTTTTTAACCATTCTTGTGCATCCAATAAGTGATTTTGTGTCATTGGTTGTACATTTAGGTCACTTTCGTCCTCCCTATGCTTATTCTAATCCAAATAGGGTTTTTAACCAATCTTGTGCATCCAATAAGTGATTTTGTGTCGTGGGTTTAACATTTCGGTCGTTTTCGCCCTCCATAGGCTTATTCTAATCCAATTAGGGTTTTTAACCAATATTGTGCAACCAATAAATGATTTTGTGTCGTTGGTTGAACATTTAGGTCATTTTCGTCCTTTCTAGGCTTATTTAAATACAATTAGGGTTTTTAACCAATCTTGTGCATCCAATAAGTGATTTTGTGTCATTGGTTGAACATTTACGTCATTTTCATCCTCCCTATGCTTATTCTAATCCAATTAGGGTTTGTTTAACCAATCTTGTGCATCTAATAAGTGATTTTGTGTCATTGGATGAACATTTAGGTGATTTTCGTCTTCCCTAGGCTTATTCTAATCCAATTAGGGTTTTTAACCAATATTGTGCAACCAATAAATGATTTTGTGTCATTGGTTGAACATTTAGGTCAATTTCGTCCTCCTTAGGCTTATTCTAATTCAATTAGGGTTTTTAACCAATCTTGTGCATCCAATAAGTGATTTTGTGTCATTGGTTGTACATTTAGTTCATTTTCGTCCTCCCTAGGCTTATTCTAACCCAATTAGGGTTTTTAACCAATATTGTGCAACCAATAAATGATTTTGTGTCATTGGTTGAACATTTAGGTCAACTTCGTCCTCCTTAGGCTTATTCTAATTCAATTAGGGTTTTTAACCAATCTTGTGCATCCAATAAGTGATTTTGTGTTGTTGGTTGAACATTTAGGTCATTTTCGTCCTTCCTAGGCTTATTTAAATACAATTAGGGTTTTTAACCAATCTTGTGCATCCAATAAGTGATTTTGTGTCATTGGTTGAACATTTACGTCATTTTCGTCCTCCATATGCTTATTCTAATCCAATTAGGGTTTGTTTAACCAATCTTGTGCATCCAATAAGTGATTTTGTGTCATTGGATGAACATTTAGGTCATTCTCCTCCTCCCTAGGCTTATTCTAATCCAATTAGGGTTTTTAACCAATATTGTGCAACCAATAACAGATTTTATGTCATTGGTTGAACATTTAGGTCATTTTCGTCCTCCTTAGGCTTATTCTAATTCAATTAGGGTTTTTAACCAATCTTGTGCATCCAATAAGTGATTTTGTGTCGTTGGTTGAACATTTAGGTAATTTTCGTCCTTCCTAGGCTTATTTAAATACAATTACGGTTTTTAACCAATCTTGTGCATCCAATAAGTGATTTTGTGTCATTGGTTGAACATTTACGTCATTTTCGTCCTCCCTATGCTTATTCTAATCCAATTAGGGTTTGTTTAACCAATCCTTTGCATCCAATAAGTGATTTTGTGTCATTGGATGAACATTTAGGTCATTTTTGTCCTCCCTAGGCTTATTCTAATCCAATTAGGGTTTTTAACCAATATTGTGCAACCAATAAATGATTTTGTGTCATTGGTTGAACATTTAGGTCATTTTCGTCCTCCTTAGGCTTATTCTAATTCAATTAGGGTTTTTAACCAATCTTGTGCATGCAATAAGTGATTTTGTGTCGTTGGTTGAACATTTAGGTCATTTTCGTCCTTGCTAGGCTTATTTAAATCCAATTAGGGTTTTTAAGCAATCTTGTGCATCCAATAAGTGATTTTGTGTCATTGGTTGAACATTTAGGTCATTTTTGTACTCCCTAGGCTTATTCTAATCCAATTAGGGTTTTTAACCAATCTTGTGCATCCAATAAGTGATTTTGTGTTGTTGGTTGAACATTTAGTTCATCTTCATCCTACCTAGGCTTATTTAAATCCAATTAGGGTTTTTAACCAATCTTGTGCATCCAATAAGTTATTTTGTGTCATTGGTTGAACATTTACGTCATTTTCGTCCTCCCTATGCTTATTCTAATCCAATTAGGGTTTGTTTAACCAATCTTGTGCATCCAATAAGTGATTTTGTGTCATTGGATGAACATTTAGGTCATTTTCGTACTCCCTAGGCTTATTCCAATCCAATTAGGATTTTTAAGCTATCTTGTGCATCCAATAAGTGATTATATGTCATTGGTTGTACATTTAGTTCATTTTCGTCCTCCCTAGGCTTATTCTAATCCAATTAGGGTTTTTAACCAATATTGTGCAACCAATAAATGATTTTGTGTCATTGGTTGAACATTTAGGTCAATTTCGTCCTCCTTAGGCTTATTCTAATTCAATTAGGGTTTTTAACCAATCTTGTGCATCCAATAAGTGATTTTGTGTCATTGGTTGTACATTTAGTTCATTTTCGTCCTCCCTAGGCTTATTCTAACCCAATTAGGGTTTTTAACCAATATTGTGCAACCAATAAATGATTTTGTGTCATTGGTTGAACATTTAGGTCAACTTCGTCCTCCTTAGGCTTATTCTAATTCAATTAGGGTTTTTAACCAATCTTGTGCATCCAATAAGTGATTTTGTGTTGTTGGTTGAACATTTAGGTCATTTTCGTCCTTCCTAGGCTTATTTAAATACAATTAGGGTTTTTAACCAATCTTGTGCATCCAATAAGTGATTTTGTGTCATTGGTTGAACATTTACGTCATTTTCGTCCTCCATATGCTTATTCTAATCCAATTAGGGTTTGTTTAACCAATCTTGTGCATCCAATAAGTGATTTTGTGTCATTGGATGAACATTTAGGTCATT
>JBBPBQ010000273.1:0-12628 GCA_037974755.1 Cicer yamashitae | reverse complement strand
TATTCTAATCCAATTAGGGTTTTTAACCAATCTTGTGCATATAATAAGTGATTTTGTGTCATTGGTAATCCAATTATGTCATTTTCGTCCTCGCTAGGCTTATTCTAATCCAATTAGGGTTTTTAACAATTCTTTTGCATCCAATATGTGATTTTATGTCATTTTGTGTTATTGGTTGAACATTTAAGTCATTTTCGTACTCCCTAGGCTTATTCTAATCCAATTAGGGTTTTTAACCAATCTTGTGCATCCAATATGTGATTTTGTGTCATTGGTTGCACATTTAGGTTATTTTTGTCCTCCCTAGGCTTATTCTAATCCAATTAGGGTTTTTAACCAATCTTGTGCATCCAATATGTGATTTTGTGTCATTGGTTGAACATTTAGGTCATTTTCGTCCTCCCTAGGCTTATTTTAATCCAATTAGGGTTTTTAACCAATCTTGTGCATATAATAACTGATTTTCTGTCATCCGTAATCCAATTAGGTGATTTTGGCCTTGCTAGGCTTATTCTAATCCAATTAGCGTTTTTAACCAATCTTGTGCATATAATATGTGATTTTGTGTCAATGGTAATCCAATTAGGTCATTTTCGTCCTCGCTAGGCTTATTCTAATCCAATTAGGGTTTTTAACCAATCTTGTGCATCCAATATGTGATTTTGTATCATTTTGTGTCATTGGTTGATCATTTAGGTCATTTTCGTCCTCCCTAGGCTTATTCTAATCCAATTAGGGTTTTTAACCATTCTTGTGCATCCAATATGTGATTTTGTGTCATTGGTTGAACATTTAGGTTATTTTTGTCCTACCTAGGGTTATTCTAATCTAATTAGGGTTTTTAACCAATCTTGTGCATATAATAAGTGATTTTGTGTCATTGGTAATCCAATTATGTCATTTTCGTCCTCGCTAGGCTTATTCTAATCCAATTAGGGTTTTTAACAATTCTTTTGCATCCAATATGTGATTTTATGTCATTTTGTGTTATTGGTTGAACATTTAAGTCATTTTCGTACTCCCTAGGCTTATTCTAATCCAATTAGGGTTTTTAACCAATCTTGTGCATCCAATATGTGATTTTGTGTCATTGGTTGCACATTTAGGTAATTTTCGTCCTCCCTAGGCTTATTCTAATCCAATTAGGGTTTTTAACCAATCTTGTGCATCCAATATGTGATTTTGGGTCATTGGTTGAACATTTAGGTCATTTTCGTCCTCCCTAGGCATATTCTAATCCAATTAGGGTTTTTAACCAAGCTTGTGCATATAATAAGTGATTTTCTGTCATCGGTAATCCAATTAGGTGATTTTCGTCCTCGCTAGGCTTATTCTAGTCCAATTATGATTTTTAACCAATCTTGTGCATCCAATATGTGATTTTGTGTCATTGGTTGCACATTTAGGTCATTTTCAACCTCCCTAGCCTTATTCTAATCCAATTAGGGTTTTTAACCAATCTTGTGCATCCAATATGTGATTTTGTGTCATTTTGCGTCATTGGTTGAACATTTAGGTCATTTTCGTCCTCCCTATGCTTGTTCTAATGCAATTAGTGTTTTTAACCAATCTTGTGCATCCAATATGTGATTCTGTGTCATTGGTTGCACATTTAGGTCATTTTCGTCCTCCCTAGGCTTATTCTAATCCAATTAGGGTTTTTAACCAATCTTGTGCATATAATAAGTGATTTTGTGTCATTGGTAATCTAATTGGGCCATTTTTGTCCTCGCTAGACTTATTCTAATCCAATTAGGATTTTTAACCAATCTTGTGCATCCAATATGTGATTTTGTGTCGTTTTGTGTTATTGGTTGAACGTTTAGGTTATTTTCGTCCTCCATAGGCTTATTCTAATCCAATTAGGGTTTTTAACCAATCTTGTGCATATAATATGTGATTTTGTGTCAACGGTAATCCAATTAGGTCATTTTCGTTCTCGCTAGGCTTATTCTAATCCAATTAGGGTTTTTAACCATTCTTGTGCATCCAATATGTGATTTTGTGTCATTGGTTGAACAATTAGCTTGTTTTTGTCCTCCCTAGGCTTATTCTAATCCAATTAGGGTTTTTAACCAAGCTTGTGCATTCAATATGTGATTTTGTGTCATTGGTTGCACATTTAGGTCATTTTCGTCCTCCCTAGGCTTATTCTAATCCAATTAGGGTTTTTAACCAATCTTGAGCATCCAATATGTGATTTTGGGTCATTGGTTGAACATTTAGGTCATTTTTGTCCTCCCTAGGCTTCTTCTAATCCAATTAGGGTTTTTAACCAAGCTAGTGCATCCAATATGTGATTTTGTGTCATTGGTTGCACATTTAGGTCATTTTCGTCCTCCCTAGGCTTATTATAATCCAATTAGGGTTTTTAACCAATCTTGTGCATTCAATATGTGATTTTGTGTCATTGGTTGAACATTTAAGTCATTTTCGCCCTCCCTAGGCTTATTCTTATCCAATTAGGGTTTTTAACCAATCTTATGCATCCAATATGTGATTTTGTGTTATTGGTTGCACATTTAGGTCATTTTCGTCCTCCCTAGGCTTATTCTAATCCAATTAGGGTTTTTAACCAATCTTGTGCATATAATATGTGATTTTGTGTCAATGGTAATCCAATTAGGTCATTTTCGTCCTCGCAAGGCTTATTCTAATCCAATTAGGGTTTTTAACCAATCTTGTGCATCCAATATGTGATTTTGTATCATTTTGTGTCATTGGTTGAACATTTAGGTCATTTTCGTCCTCCCTAGGCTTATTCTAATCCAATTAGGGTTTTTAACCATTCTTGTGCATCCAATATGTGATTTTGTGTCATTGGTTGAACAATTAGCTTATTTTTGTCCTCCCTAGGCTTATTCTAATCCAATTAGGGTTTTTAACCAATCTTGTGCATATAATAAGTGATTTTGTGTCATTGGTAATCCAATTATGTCATTTTCGTCCTCGCTAGGCTTATTCTAATCCAATTAGGGTTTTTAACAATTCTTTTGCATCCAATATGTGATTTTATGTCATTTTGTGTTATTGGTTGAACATTTAAGTCATTTTCGTACTCCCTAGGCTTATTCTAATCCAATTAGGGTTTTTAACCAATCTTGTGCATCCAATATGTGATTTTGTGTCATTGGTTGCACATTTAGGTAATTTTCGTCCTCCCTAGGCTTATTCTAATCCAATTAGGGTTTTTAACCAATCTTGTGCATCCAATATGTGATTTTGGGTCATTGGTAGAACATTTAGGTCATTTTTGTCCTCCCTAGGCTTATTCTAATCCAATTAGGGTTTCTAACCAATCTTGTGCATCCAATATGTGATTTTTTGTCATTGGTTGCACATTTAGGTCATTTTTGTCCTCCCTAGGCTTATTCTAATCCAATTAGGGTTTTTAACCAATCTTGTGCATATAATAAGTGATTTTCTGTCATCGGTAATACAATTAGGTGATTTTCGTCCTCGCTAGGCTTATTCTAATCCAATTAGGGTTTTTAACCAATCTTGTGCATCCAATATGTGATTTTGTGTCATTGGTTGCACATTTAGGTCATTTTCGTCCTCCCTAGGCTTATTCTAATCCAATTAGGGTTTTTAACCAATCTTGTGCATCCAATATGTGATTTTGTGACATTGGTTGCACATTTAGGTCATTTTCGTCCTCCCTAGGCTTATTCTAATCCAATTAGGGTTTTTAACCAATCTTGTGCATCCAATATGTGATTTTGTGTCATTGGTTGCACATTTAGGTAATTTTCGTCCTCCCTAGGCTTATTCTAATCCAATTAGGGTTTTTAACCAATCTTGTGCATCGAATATGTGATTTTGTGTCATTGGTTGCACATTTAGGTCATTTTCGTCCTCCCTAGGCTTATTCTAATCCAATTAGGGTTTTTAACCAATCTTGTGCATCCAATATGTGATTTTGTGTCATTGGTTGAACATTTAGGTCATTTTCGTCCTCCCCAGGCTTATTCTAATCCAATTAGGATTTTTATCCAATCTTGTGCATCCAATATGTGATTTTGTGTCAATTTGTGTCATTGGTTGAACATTTAGGTCATTTTCTTCCTCCCTAGGCTTATTCTAATCCAATTAGGGTTTTTAACCAATCTTGTGCATCCAATATGTGATTTTGTGTCATTGGTTGCACATTTAGGTCATTTTCGTCCTCCCTAGGCTTATTCTAATCCAATTAGCGTTTTTAACCAATCTTGTGCATATAATAAGTGATTTTGTGTCATTGGTAATCCAATTAGGTCATTTTCGTCCTCGCTAGGCTTATTCTAATCCAATTAGGGTTTTTAACCAATCTTGTGCATCCAATATGTGATTTTGTATCATTTTGTGTCATTGGTTGAACATTTAGGTCATTTTCGTCCTCCCTAGGCTTATTCTAATCCAATTAGGGTTTTTAACCATTCTTGTGCATCCAATATGTGATTTTGTGTCATTGGTTGAACAATTAGCTTATTTTTGTCCTCCCTAGGCTTATTCTAATCCAATTAGGGTTTTTAACCAATCTTGTGCATATAATAAGTGATTTTGTGTCAATGGTAATCCAATTAGGTCATTTTCGTCCTCGCTAGGCTTATTCTAATCCAATTAGGGTTTTTAACCAATCTTGTGCATCCAATATGTGATTTTGTATCATTTTGTGTCATTGGTTGAACATTTAGGTCATTTTCGTCCTCCCTAGGCTTATTCTAATCCAATTAGGGTTTTGAACCATTCTTGTGCATCCAATATGTGATTTTGTGTCATTGGTTGAACATTTAGGTTATTTTTGTCCTCCCTAGGCTTATTCTAATCCAATTGGGGTTTTTAACCAATCTTTGCATATAATAAGTGATTTTGTGTCAATGGTAATCCAATTAGGTCATTTTCGTCCTCGCTAGGCTTATTCTAATCCAATTAGGGTTTTTAACCAATCTTGTGCATCCAATATGTGATTTTGTATCATTTTGTGTCATTGGTTGAACATTTAGGTCATTTTCGTCCTCCCTAGGCTTATTCTAATCCAATTAGGGTTTTTAACCATTCTTGTGCATCCAATATGTGATTTTGTGTCATTGGTTGAACAATTAGCTTATTTTTGTCCTCCCTAGGCGTATTCTAATCCAATTAGGGTTTTTAACCAATCTTGTGCATATAATAAGTGATTTTGTGTCATTGGTAATCCAATTATGTCATTTTCGTCCTCGCTAGGCTTATTCTAATCCAATTAGGGTTTTTAACAATTCTTTTGCATCCAATATGTGATTTTATGTCATTTTGTGTTATTGGTTGAACATTTAAGTCATTTTCGTACTCCCTAGGCTTATTCTAATCCAATTAGGGTTTTTAACCAATCTTGTGCATCCAATATGTGATTTTGTGTCATTGGTTGCACATTTAGGTAATTTTTGTCCTCCCTAGGCTTATTCTAATCCAATTAGGGTTTTTAACCAATCTTGTGCATCCAATATGTGATTTTGTGTCATTTTGTGTCATTGGTTGAACATTTAGGTCATTTTCGTCCTCCCTAGGCTTATTCTGATCCAATTAGGGTTTTTAACCAATCTTGTGCGTCCAATATGTGATTTTGTGTCATTTTGTGTCATTGGTTGAACATTTAGGTCATTTTCGTCCTCCCTAGGCTTATTCTAATCCAATTAGGGTTTTTAACCAATCTTGTGCATCCAATATGTGATTTTGTGAAATTGGTTGAACATTTAGGTCATTTTCGTCCTCCCTAGGCTTATTATAATCCAATTAAGTTTTTTATCCAATCTTGTGCATCCAATATGTGATTTTGTGTCATTTTGTGTCATTGGTTGAACATTTAGGTCATTTTCGTCCTCCCTAGGCTTATTCTAATCCAATTACGGTTTTTAACCAATCTTGTGCATCCAATATGTGATTTTGTGTCATTGGTTGAACATTTAGGTCATTTTCGTCCTCCCTAGGCTTATTTTAATCCAATTAGGGTTTTTAACCAATCTTGTGCATCCAATATGTGATTTTGTGTCATTGGTTAAATATTTAGGTCATTTTTGTCCTCCCTAGGCTTATTCTAATCCAATTAGGGTTTTTAACCAATCTTGTGCATCCAATATGTGATTTTGTGTCATTTTGTGTCATTTGTTGAACATTTAGGTCATTTTCGTCCTCCCTAGGCTTATTCTAATCCAATTAGGGTTTTTAACAAATCTTGTGCATCCAATATGTGATTTTCTGTCATTTTGTGTCATTAGTTGAACATTTAGGTCATTTTCGTCCTCCCTAGGCTTATTATAATCCAATTAGGGTTTTTAACCAATCTTGTGCATCCAATATGTGATTTTGTATCATTTTGTGTCATTGGTTGAACATTTAGGTCATTTTCGTCCTCCCTAGGCTTATTCTAATCCAATTAGGGTTTTTAACGAATCTTGTGCATCCAATATGTGATTTTGTGTCATTGGTTGCACATTTAGGTAATTTTTGTCCTCCCTAGGCTTATTCTAATCCAATTAGGGTTTTTAACCAATCTTGTGCATCCAATATGTGATTTTGTGTCATTTTGTGTCATTGGTTGAACATTTAGGTCATTTTCGTCCTCCCTAGGCTTATTCTAATCCAATTAGGGTTTTTAACCAATCTTGTGCATCCAGTATGTGATTTTGTGTCATTTTCTATCATTGGTTGAACATTTAGGTCATTTTCGTCCTCCCTAGGCTTATTATAATCCAATTAGGGTTTTTAACCAATGTTGTGCATCCAATATGTGTTTTTGTGTCATTTTTGTCCTCCCTAGGCTTATTCTAATCCAACTAGGGTTTTTAACCAATCTTGTGCATCCAATATGTGATTTTGTGTCATTTTGTGTCATTGGTTGAACATTTAGGTCATTTTCGTCCTCCCTAGGATTATTCTAATCCAATTAGGGTTTTTAACCAATCTTGTGCATCCAATATGTGATTTTGTGTCATTTTGTGTCATTGGTTGAACATTTAGGTCATTTTCGTCCTCCCTAGGCTTATTTTAATCCAATTAGGGTTTTTAACCAATCTTGTGCATATAATAACTGATTTTCTGTCATCCGTAATCCAATTAGGTGATTTTGGCCTTGCTAGGCTTATTCTAATCCAATTAGCGTTTTTAACCAATCTTGTGCATATAATATGTGATTTTGTGTCAATGGTAATCCAATTAGGTCATTTTCGTCCTCGCTAGGCTTATTCTAATCCAACTAGGGTTTTTAACCAATCTTGTGCATCCAATATGTGATTTTGTATCATTTTGTGTCATTGGTTGATCATTTAGGTCATTTTCGTCCTCCCTAGGCTTATTCTAATCCAATTAGGGTTTTTAACCATTCTTGTGCATCCAATATGTGATTTTGTGTCATTGGTTGAACATTTAGGTTATTTTTGTCCTACCTAGGCTTATTCTAATCTAATTAGGGTTTTTAACCAATCTTGTGCATATAATAAGTGATTTTGTGTCATTGGTAATCCAATTATGTCATTTTCGTCCTCGCTAGGCTTATTCTAATCCAATTAGGGTTTTTAACAATTCTTTTGCATCCAATATGTGATTTTATGTCATTTTGTGTTATTGGTTGAACATTTAAGTCATTTTCGTACTCCCTAGGCTTATTCTAATCCAATTAGGGTTTTTAACCAATCTTGTGCATCCAATATGTGATTTTGTGTCATTGGTTGCACATTTAGGTAATTTTCGTCCTCCCTAGGCTTATTCTAATCCAATTAGGGTTTTTAACCAATCTTGTGCATCCAATATGTGATTTTGGGTCATTGGTAGAACATTTAGGTCATTTTTGTCCTCCCTAGGCTTATTCTAATCCAATTAGGGTTTCTAACCAATCTTGTGCATCCAATATGTGATTTTTTGTCATTGGTTGCACATTTAGGTCATTTTTGTCCTCCCTAGGCTTATTCTAATCCAATTAGGGTTTTTAACCAATCTTGTGCATATAATAAGTGATTTTCTGTCATCGGTAATACAATTAGGTGATTTTCGTCCTCGCTAGGCTTATTCTAATCCAATTAGGGTTTTTAACCAATCTTGTGCATCCAATATGTGATTTTGTGTCATTGGTTGCACATTTAGGTCATTTTCGTCCTCCCTAGGCTTATTCTAATCCAATTAGGGTTTTTAACAAATCTTGTGCATATAATAAGTGATTTTTTGTCATTGGTAATCATAAGTTCATTTTCTTCCTCCCTAGACTTATTCTAATCCAATTAGGGTTTTTAACCAATCTTTTGTATCCAATATGTGACTTTGTGTCATTGGTTGAACATTTAGGTCATTTTCGTCCTCCCTAGGCTTATTCTAATCCAATTAGGGTTTTTAACCAATCTTGTGCATCCAATATGTGATTTTGTGTCATTGGTTGCACATTTAGGTCATTTTCGTCCTCCCTAGGCTTATTCTAATCCAATTAGAGTCTTTAACCAATCTTGTGCATATAATAAGTGATTTTGTGTCATTGGTAATCCAATAAGTTCATTTTCGTCGTCGCTAGACTTATTCTAATCCAATTAGGGTTTTTAACCAATCTTGTGCATCCAATATGTGACTTTGTGTCATTTTGTGTCATTGGTTGAACATTTAGGTCATTTTCGTCTTCCCTAGGCTTATTCTAATCCAATTAGGGTTTTTAACCAATCTTGTGCATATAATAACTGATTTTGTGTCATTGGTAATCCAATTATGTCATTTTCGTCCTCGTTAGGCTTATTCTAATCCAATTTGGGTTTTCAACCAATCTTGGGCATCCAATATGTGATTTTGTGTCATTGGTTGCACATTTAGGTCATTTTCGTCCTCACTAGGCTTATTCTAATCCAATTAGGGTTTTTAACCAATCTTGTGCATCCAATATGTGATTTTGTGTGATTTTGTGTCATTGGTTGAACATTTTGGTCATTTTCGTCCTTTCGAGGCTTATTCTAATCCATTTAGGGTTTTTAACCAATCTTATGCATCCAATATGTGCTTTTGTGTCATTTTGTGTCATTGGTTGAACATTTAGGTCATTTTCGTCCTCCCTAGGCTTATTCTAATCCAATTATGTCATTTTCGTCCTCCCTAGGCTTATTCTAATCCAATTAGGGTTTTTAACCAATCTTGTGCATCCAATATGTGATTTTGTGTCATTGGTCGAAAATTTAGGTCATTTTCGTCCTCCCCAGGCTTATTCTAATCCAATTAGGATTTTAATCCAATCTTGTGCATCCCATATGTGATTTTGTGTCAATTTGTGTCATTGGTTGAACATTTAGGTCATTTTCGTCCTCCCTAGGCTTATTCAAATCCAATTTGGGTTTTTAACCAATCTTGTGCATCCAATATGTGATTTTGTGTCATTGGTTGCACGTTTAGGTCATTTTCGTCCTCCCTAGGCTTATTCTAATCCAATTTGGGTTTTTAACCAATCTTGTGCATCCAATATGTGATTTTGTGTCATTGGTTGCACATTTAGGTCATTTTCGTCCTCCCTAGGCTTATTCTAATCCAATTAGGGTTTTTAACCAATCTTGTGCATATAATAACTGATTTTGTGTCATTGGTAATCCAATTATGTCATTTTCATCCTCGTTACGCTTATTCTAATTCAATTAGGGTTTTTAACCAATCTTATGCATCCAATATGTGATTTTGTGTCATTTTGTGTCATTGGTTGAACATTTAAGTTATTTTCGTCCTCCCTAGGCTTAATCTAATCCAATTAGGGTTTTTAACCAATCTTGTGCATCCAATATGTGATTTTGTGTCATTGGTTGCACATTTAGGTCATTTTCGTCCTCCCTAGGCTTATTCTAATCCAATTAGGGTTTTTAACCAATCTTGTGCATACAATAAGTGATTTTGTGTCATTGGTAATCCAATTAGGTCATTTTCGTCCTTACTAGGCTTATTCTAATCCAATTAGGGTTTTTAAACAATCTTGTGCATCCAATATGTGATTTTGTGTCATTGGTTGAACATTTAGGTCATTTTCGTCCTCCCTAGGCTTATTCTAATCCAATTAGGGTTTTTAACCAATCTTGTGCATCCAATATGTGATTTTGTGTCATTTAGTGTCATTGGTTGAACATTTAGGTCATTTTCGTCCTCCCTAGGCTTATTCTAATCCAATTAGGGTTTTTAACCAATCTTGTGCATCCAATATGTGATTTTGTGTCAATGGTTGAAAATTTAGGTCATTTTCGTCCTCCCTAGGCTTATTCTAATACAATTAGGGTTTTTAACCAATCTTGTGCATCCAATATGTGATTTTGTGTCATTGGTTGAACATTTAGTTCATTTTCTTCCTCCCTAGGCTTATTCTAATCTAATTAGGGTTTTTATCCAATCTTGTGCATCCAATATGTGATTTTGTGTCATTTTGTGTCATTGGTTGAACATTTAGGTCATTTTCGTCCTCCCTAGGCTTATTCTAATCCAATTAGGGTTTTTAACCAATCTTGTGCATCCAATATATAATTTTGTGTCATTGGTTGAACATTTAGGTCATTTTCGTCCTCCCTAGGCTTATTCTAATCCAATTAGGGTTTTTAACCAATCTTGTGCATCCAATATGTGATTTTGTGTCATTTTGTGTCATTGGTTGAACATTTAGCTCATTTTCGTCCTCCCTAGGCTTAATCTAATCCAATTAGGGTTTTTAACCAATCTTGTGCATCCAATATGTGATTTTATGTCATTGGTTGAACATTTAGGTCATTTTCGTCCTCTCTTGGGTTATTCTTATCCAATTAGGGTTTTTAACAAATCTTGTGCATCCAATATGTGATTTTGTGTCATTTTGTATCATTGGTTGAACATTTAGGTCATTTTTCGTCCTCCCTAGGCTTGTTCTAATCCAATTAGGGTTTTTAACCAATCCTGTGCATCCAATATGTGATTTTGTACCATTGGTTGAACATTTAGGTCATTTTCGTCCTCCCTAGCCTTATTCTGATCCAATTAGGGTTTTTAACCAATCTTGTGCATCCAATATGTGATTTTGTATCATTTTGTGTCATTGGTTGAACATTTAGGTCATTTTCGTCCTCCCTAGGCTTATTCTAATCCAATTAGGGTTTTTAACGAATCTTGTGCATCCAATATGTGATTTTGTGTCATTGGTTGCACATTTAGGTAATTTTTGTCCTCCCTAGGCTTATTCTAATCCAATTAGGGTTTTTAACCAATCTTGTGCATCCAATATGTGATTTTGTGTCATTTTGTGTCATTGGTTGAACATTTAGGTCATTTTCGTCCTCCCTAGGCTTATTCTAATCCAATTAGGGTTTTTAACCAATCTTGTGCATATGATAAGTGATTTTATGTCATTGGTAATCCAATTAGGTCATTTTCGTCCTCCCTAGGCTTATTACAATCCAATTAGGGTTTTTAACCAATCTTGTGCATCCAATATGTGATTTTGTGTCATTTTGTGTCATTGGTTGAACATTTAGGTCATTTTCGTCCTCCCTAGGCTTATTCTAATCCAATTAGGGTTTTTAACCACTAGTGCATCCAATATGTGATTTTGTGTCATTTTGTGTCATTGGTTGAACATTTAGGTCATTTTCGTCCTCCCTAGGCTTATTCTAATCTAATTAGGGTTTTTAACCAATCTTGTGCATCCAATATGTGATTTTGTATCATTTTGTGTCATTGGTTGAACATTTAGGTCATTTTCGTCCTCCCTAGGCTTATTCTAATCCAATTAGGGTTTTTAACCATTCTTGTGCATCCAATATGTGATTTTGTGTCATTGGTTGAACATTTAGGTTATTTTTGTCCTCCCTAGGCTTATTCTAATCCAATTAGGGTTTTTAACCAATCTTGTGCATATAATAAGTGATTTTGTGTCATTGGTAATCCAATTCTGTCATTTTCGTCCTCGCTAGGCTAATTCTAATCCAATTAGGGTTTTTAACAATTCTTTTGCATCCAATATGTGATTTCTCATTTTGTGTTATTGGTTGAACATTTAAGTCATTTTCGTACTCCCTAGGCTTATTCTAATCCAATTAGGGTTTTTAACCAATCTTGTGCATCCAATATGTGATTTTGTGTCATTGGTTGCACATTTAGGTAATTTTCGTCCTCCCTAGGCTTATTCTAATCCAATTAGGGTTTTTAACCAATCTTGTGCATCCAATATGTGATTTTGGGTCATTGGTTGAACATTTAGGTCATTTTCGTCCTCCCTAGGCTTATTCTAATCCAATTAGGGTTTTTAACCAAGCTTGTGCATCCAATATGTGATTTTGTGTCATTGGTTGCACATTTAGGTCATTTTCGTCCTCCCTAGGCTTATTCTAATCCAATTAGGGTTTTTAACCAATCTTGTGCATTCAATATGTGATTTTGTGTTATCGGTTGAACATTTAGGTCATTTTCGTCCTCCCTAGGCTTATTCTAATCCAATTAGGGTTTTTAACCATTCTTGTGCATCCAATATGTGATTTTGTGTCATTGGTTGAACAATTAGCTTATTTTAGTCCACCCTAGGCTTATTCTAATCCAATTAGGGTTTTTAACCAATCTTGTGCATATAATATGTGATTTTGTGTCAATGGTAATCCAATTAGGTCATTTTCGTCCTCGCTAGGCTTATTCTAATCCAATTAGGGTTTTTAAC
>JBBPBQ010000272.1:7500-12639 GCA_037974755.1 Cicer yamashitae | reverse complement strand
CGATCATACCAGCACTAATGCACCGGATCCCATCAGAACTCCGCAGTTAAGCGTGCTTGGGCGAGAGTATTACTAGGATCGTTGACCTCTTGGGAAGTCCTCGTGTTGCACCTTTTTTTTTTTATTTATTTCGGATATTCTGGCCAAGTTTCGAAGCAACACGGGCAAGTTGACAAGAAATCGATTTTAGCGTTGTTCTTTTTATTTGTTCTAGGAAATATAAGGTTTTTTGTTGTTTAGAAAACAAAATACAAAATACGTGGATCAAGCGGATTTCAATTAGTCGGGAGTGTCTCCTTTTATGTATTTTCTGTAGTGCAACGCATATATTCAATTACGACGCATTATATAACAGATGCAATCATACCAGCTCTAATGCAACGGATCCCATTAGAACTCCGTAGTTAGGCGTGCATGTGCGAGAGTAGTACTAGGATGGTTGACCTCCTGGGAAGTTCTTGTCTTTCACTTTTTTTTTTTCATTTATTTCGGATATTCTGGCCACGTTTCGAAGCAACACGGGCAAGTTGACAAGAAATCGATTTTAGCGTTGTTCTTTTTATTTGTTCTAGGAAATATAAGGTTATTTGTTGTTTAGAAAACAAAATACAAAATACGTGGATCGAGCGGATTTCAATTAGTCGGGAGTGTCTCTTTTAATGTATTTTCTGTAGTGCAACGCATATATTCAATTACGACGCATTATTTAACAGGTGCGATCATACCAGCACTAATGCACTGGATCCCATCAGAATTCCGCAGTTAAGCGTGCTTGGTCGAGAGCAGTACTAGGATGGGTGAACTCTTGGGAAGTCCTCGTGTTGCACCTTTTTTTTTTATTTATTTCGGATATTCTGGCCAAGTTTCGAAGCAACACGGGCAAGTTGACAAGAAATCGATTTTAGCGTTGTTCTTTTTATTTGTTCTAGGAAATATAAGGTTATTTGTTGTTTAGAAAACAAAATACAAAATACGTGGATCGAGCGGATTTCAATTAGTCGGGAGTGTCTCTTTTAATGTATTTTCTGTAGTGCAACGCATATATTCAATTACGACGCATTATTTAACAGATGCGATCATACCAGCACTAATGCACTGGATCCCATCAGAACTCCGCAGTCAAGCTTGCTTGGGCGAGAGTAGTACTAGGATGGGTGACCTCCTGGGAAGTCCTCGTGTTGCACCTGTTTTTTTTTATTTATTTCGGATATTCTGCCCAAGTTTTGAAGCAACACGGGCAAGTTGACAAGAAATCGATTTTAGTGTTGTTCTTTTTATTTGTTCTAGGAAATATAAGGTTATTTGTTGTTTAGAAAACAAAATACAAAATACGTGGATCGAGCGGATTTCAAATAGTCGGGAGTGTCTCTTTTTATGTATTTTCTGTAGTGCAACGCATATATTCAATTACGACGCATTATTTAACAGGTGCAATCATACCAGCACTAATGCACCGGACCCCATCAGAACGCCGCAGCTAAGCGTGCTTGGGATAGAGTAGTACTAGGATGGGTGACCTGTTGGGAAGTCCTCGTGTTGCACCTTTTTTTTTTTTTTATTTCGGATATTCTGGCCAAGTTTCGAAGCAACACGGGCAAGTTGACAAGAAATCGATTTTAGCGTTGTTCTTTTTATTTGTTCTAGGAAATATAAGGTTATTTGTTGTTTAGAAAACAAAATACAAAATACGTGGATCGAGCGGATTTCAATTAGTCGGGAGTGTCTCTTTTTATGTATTTTCTGTAGTGCAACGCATATATTCAATTACGACGCATTATTTAACAGGTGCGATCATACCAGCACTAATGCACCGGATCCCATCAGAACTCTGCAGTAAAGCACGCTTGGGCGAGAGTGGTACTAGGATGGGTGACCTCCTGGGAAGTCCCCGTGTTGCACCTTTTTTTTTGATTTATTTCGGATATTCTGGCCAAGTTTCGAAGCAACACGGGCAAGTTGACAAGAAATCGATTTTAGCGTTGTTCTTTTTATTTGTTCTAGGAAATATAAGGTTATTTGTTGTTTAGAAAACAAAATACAAAATACGTGGATCGAGCGGATTTCAATTAGTCGGGAGTGTCTCTTTTTATGTATTTTCTGTAGTGCAACGCATATATTCAATTACGACGCATTATTTAACAGGTGCGATCATACCAGCACTAATGCACCGGATCTCATCAGAACTCTACAATTAAGCGTGCTCGGGCGAGAGTAGTACTAGGATGGGTGACCTCTTGGGAAATCCTCGTTTTGCACCTTTTTTTTTATTTATTTCGGATATTCTGGCCATGTTTCGAAGCAACACGGGCAAGTTGACAAGAAATCGATTTTAGCGTTGTTCTTTTTATTTGTTCTAGGAAATATAAGGTTATTTGTTGTTTAGAAAACAAAATACAAAATACGTGGATCGAGCGGATTTCAATTAGTCGGGAGTGTCTCTTTTTATGTATTTTCTGTAGTGCAACGCGTATATTCAATTACGACGCATTATTTAACAGGTGCGATCATAACAGCACTAATGCACCGGATCCCATCAGAACTCTGCAGTTAAGCGTCATTGGGCGAGAGTAGTACTAGGATGCGTGACCTCCTGGGAAGTCCTCGTGTTGCACCTTTTTTTTTCATTTATTTCGGATATTCTGGCCAAGTTTCGAAGCAACACGGGCAAGTTGACACGAAATCGATGTTAGCGTTGTTCTTTTTATTTGTTCTAGGAAATATAAGGTTATTTGTTGTTTAGAAAACAAAATACAAAATACGTGGATCGAGCGGCTTTCAATTAGTCGGGAGTGTCTCTTTTTATGTATTTTCTGTAGTGCAACGCATATATTCAATTACGACGCATTATTTAACAGGTGCGATCATACCAGCACTAATGCACCGGATCCCATCAGAACTCCGCAGCTAAGCGTACTTGGGCGAGAGTAGTACTAGGATTGGTGACCTGTTGGGAAGTCCTCGTGTTGCACCTTTTTTTTTTATTTATTTCGGATATTCTTGCCAAGTTTCGAAGCAACACGGGCAAGTTGACAAGGAATCGATTTTAGCGTTGTTCTTTTTATTTGTTCTAGGAAATATAGGGTTATTTGTTGTTTAGAAAACAAAATACAAAATACGTGGATCGAGCGGATTTCAATTAGTCGGGAGTGTCTCTTTTTATGTATTTTCTGTAGTGCAACGCATATATTCAATTACGACGCATTATTTAACAGGTGCGATTATACCAGCACTAATGCACCGGATCCCATCAGAACTCTGCAGTCAAGCGTGCTCGGGCGAGAGTAGTACTAGGATGGGTGACCTCCTGGGAAATCCTCGTGTTGCACCTTTTTTTTTATTTATTTCGGATATTCTGGCCAAGTTTCGAAGCAACACGGGCAAGTTGACAAGAAATCGATTTTAGCGTTGTTCTTTTTATTTGTTCTAGGAAATATAAGGTTATTTGTTGTTTCGAAAACAAAATACAAAATACGTGGATCGAGCGGATTTCAATTAGTCGGGAGTGTCTCTTTTTATGTATTTTCTGTAGTGCAACGCATATATTCAATTACGACGCATTATTTAACAGGTGCGATCATACCAGCACTAATGCACTGGATCCCATCAGAACTCTGCAGTTAAGCGTGCTTGGGCGAGAGTAGTACTAGGATGGGTGACCTCCTCGGAAGTCCTCGTGTTGCACCTTTTTTTTTTATTTATTTCGGATATTCTGGCCAAGTTTCGAAGCAACACGGGCAAGTTGACAAGAAATCGATTTTAGCGTTGTTCTTTTTATTTGTTCTAGGAAATATAAGGTTATTTGTTGTTAAGAAAACAAAATACAAAATACGTGGATCGAGCGGATTTCAATTAGTCGGGAGTGTCTCTTTTTATGTATTTTCTGTAGTGCAACGCATATATTCAATTACGACGCATTATTTAACAGGTGCGATCATACCAACACTAATGCACTGGATCCCATCAGAACTCTGCAGTTAAGCGTGCTTGGGCGAGAGTAGTACTAGGATGGGTGACCTCCTCGGAAGTCCTCGTGTTGCACCTTTTTTTTTTATTTATTTCGGATATTCTGGCCAAGTTTCGAAGCAACACGGGCAAGTTGACAAGAAATCGATTTTAGCGTTGTTCTTTTTATTTGTTCTAGGAAATATAAGGTTATTTGTTGTTTAGAAAACAAAATACAAAATACGTGGATCGAGCGGATTTCAATTAGTCGGGAGTGTCTCTTTTTATTTATTTTCTGTAATGCAACGCATATATTCAATTACGACGCATTATTTACCAGGTGCGATCATACCAGTACTATTGCACCGGATCTAATCAGAACTCCTCAGTTAAGCGTGCTTGGGCGAGAGTAGTACTAGGATTGGTGACCTCCTGGGAAGTCCTCGTGTTGCACCTTTTTTTTTTATTTATTTCGGATATTCTGGCCAAGTTTCGAAGCAACACGGGCAAGTTGACAAGAAATCGATTTTAGCGTTGTTCTTTTTATTTGTTCTAGGAAATATAAGGTTATTTGTTGTTTAGAAAACAAAATACAAAATACGTGGATCGAGCGGATTTCAATTAGTCGGGAGTGTCTCTTTTTATGTATTTTCTGTAGTGCAACGCATATATTCAATTACGACGTATTATTTAACTGGTGCGATCATACCAGCACTAATGCACCGGATCCCATCAGAACTCCGCAGTTAAGTGTGTTTGGACGAGAGTAGTACTAGGATGGGTGACCTCCTGGGAAGTGCTCGTGTTGCACCTTTTTTTTTATTTATTTCGGATATTATGGCCAAGTTTCGAAGCAACACGGGCAAGTTGACAGGAAATCGATTTTAGCGTTGTTCTTTTTATTTGTTCTGGGAAATATAAGGTTATTTGTTGTTTAGAAAACAAATTACAAAATACGTGGATTGAGCGGATTTCAATTAGTCGGGAGTGTCTCTTTTTATGTATTTTCTGTAGTGCAACGCATATATTCAATTACGACGCATTATTTAACAGGTGCGATCATACCAGCACTAATGCACCGGATCCCATCAAAACTCCACAATTAAGCGTGCTTGGGCGAGAGTAGTACTAGGATGGGTGACCTCCTTAGAAGTCCTCGTGTTGCACCTTTTTTTTAATTTATTTCGGATATTCTAG
>JBBPBQ010000272.1:0-2500 GCA_037974755.1 Cicer yamashitae | reverse complement strand
TCGCAGTAAAGCACGCTTGGGCGAGAGCAGTACTAGGATGGGTGACCTCCTTTGAAGTCCCCGTGTTGCACCTTTTTTTTTTATTTATTTCGGATATTCTGGCCATGTTTCGAAGCAACACGGGCAAGTTGACAAGAAATCGATTTTAGCGTTGTTCTTTTTATTTGTTCTAGGAAATATAAGGTTATTTGTTGTTTAGAAAACAAAATACAAAATACGTGGATCGAGCGGATTTCAATTAGTCGGGAGTGTCTCTTTTTATGTATTTTCTGTAGTGCAACGCATATATTCAATTACGACGCATTATTTAACAGGTGCGATCATACCAGCACTAATGCACCGCATCACATCAAAACTCCGCAGTTTTGATGTGCTTGGGTGAGGGTAGTACTAGGATGGGTGACCTCTTTGGAAGTCCTCGTGTTGCACCTTTTTTTTTTATTTATTTCGGATATTCTGGCCAAGTTTCGAAGCAACACGGGCAAGTTGACAAGAAATCGATTTTAGCGTTGTTCTTTTTATTTGTTCTAGGAAATATAAGGTTATTTGTTGTTTAGAAAACAAAATACAAAATACGTGGATCGAGCGGATTTCAATTAGTCGGGAGTGTCTCTTTTTATGTATTTTCTGTAGTGCAACGCATATATTCAATTACGACGCATTATTTAACAGGTGCGATTATACCAGCACTAATGCACCGGATCCCATCAGAACTCCGCAGTTAAGCGTGCTTGGGCGAGAGCAGTACTAGGATTGGTGCCCTCTTGGGAAGTCCTTGTGGTTCAACTTTTTTTTTTATTTATTTCGGATATTCTAGCCAAGTTTCGAAGCAACACGGGCAAGTTGACAAGAAATCGATTTTAGCGTTGTTCTTTTTATTTGTTCTAGGAAATATAAGGTTATTTGTTGTTTTGAAAACAAAATACAAAATACGTGGATCGAGCGGATTTCAATTAGTCGGGAGTGTCTCTTTTTATGTATTTTCTGTAGTGCAACGCATATATTCAATTACGACGCATTATTTAACAGGTGCGATCATACCAGCACTAATGCACCGGATCCCATCAGAACTCCGCAGTAAAGCACGCTTGGGCGAGAGTGGTACTAGGATGGGTGACCTCCTGGGAAGTCCCCGTGTTGCACCTTTTTTTTTTATTTATTTCGGATATTCTGCCCAAGTTTCGAAGCAACACGGGCAAGTTGACAAGAAATCGATTTTAGCGTTGTTCTTTTTATTTGTTCTAGGAAATATAAGGTTATTTGTTGTTTAGAAAACAAAATACAAAATACGTGGATCGAGCGGATTTCAATTAGTCGGGAGTGTCTCTTTTTATGTATTTTCTATAGTGCAACGCACATATTCAATTTCGACGCATTATTTAACAGGTTCGATCATACCAGCACTAATGCACCGGATCCCATCAGAACTCCGCAGTTAAGCATGCTTGGGCGAGAGTAGTAATAGGATGGGTGACCTCTTGGGAAGTCCTCGTGTTGCACCTTTTTTTTTTATTTATTTCGGATATTCTGGTGACCTCCTGGGAAGTCCTCGTGTTGCACATTTTTTTTTTATTTATTTCGGATATTCTAGCCAAGTTTCGAAGCAACACGGGCAAGTTGACAAGAAATCGATTTTAGCGTTGTTCTTTTTATTTGTTCTAGGAAATATAAGGTTATTTGTTGTTTAGAAAACAAAATACAAAATACGTGGATCGAGCGGATTTCAATTAGTCGGGAGTGTCTCTTTTTATGTATTTTCTGTAGTGCAACGCATATATTCAATTACGACGCATTATTTAACAGGTGCGATCATACCAGCACTAATGCACCGCATCACATCAAAACTCCGCAGTTTTGATGTGCTTGGGTGAGGCTAGTACTAGGATGGGTGACCTCTTTGGAAGTCCTCGTGTTGCACCTTTTTTTTTTATTTATTTCGGATATTCTGGCCAAGTTTCGAAGCAACACGGGCAAGTTGACAAGAAATCGATTTTAGCGTTGTTCTTTTTATTTGTTCTAGGAAATATAAGGTTATTTGTTGTTTAGAAAACAAAATACAAAATACGTGGATCGAGCGGATTTCAATTAGTCGGGAGTGTCTCTTTTTATGTATTTTCTGTAGTGCAACGCATATATTCAATTACGACGGATTATTGAACAGGTGCGATCATACCAGCACTAATGCACCGGATCTCATCAGAACTCCGCAGTTAAGCGTGCTTGGGAGAGAGCAGTAATAGGATGGGTGACCTCTTGGGAAGTCCTTGTGTTGCTCCTTTTTTTTTTATTTATTTCGGATATTCTGGCCAAGTTTCGAAGCAACACGGGCAAGTTGACAAGAAATCGATTTTAGCGTTGTTCTTTTTATTTGTTCTAGGAAATATAAGGTTATTTGTTGTTTAGAAAACAAAATACAAAATACGTGGATCGAGCGGATTTCAATTAGTCGGGAGTGTCTCTTTTTATGTATTTTCTGTAGTGCAACGCATATATTCAATTA
>JBBPBQ010000271.1:0-12639 GCA_037974755.1 Cicer yamashitae | reverse complement strand
TTTGTGTCATTGGTTGAACATTTAGGTCATTTTCGTCCTCCCTAGGCTTACTCTAATCCAATTAGGGTTTTTAACCAATCATGTGCATCCAATATGTGATTTTGTGTCATTGGCTAACCATTTAGGTCATTTTCGTCCTCCCTAGGCTTATTCTAATCCAATTAGGGTTTTTAACCAATCTTGTGCATCCAATATGTGATTTTGTGTAATTTTGTGTCAATGGTTGAACATTTAGGTCAATTTCGTCTTCCCTAGGCTTATTCTAATCCAATTAGGGTTTTTAACGAATCTTGTGCATCCAATATGTGATTTTGTGTCATTGGTTGAACATTTAGGTCATTTTCGTCCTCCCTAGGCTTATTGTAATCCAATTAGGGTTTTTAACCAATCTTGTGCATCCAATATGTGATTTTGTGTAATTTTGTGTCGTTGGTTGAACATTTAGGTCATTTCCGTCGTCCCTAGGCTTATTCTAATCCAATTAGGGTTTTTAACCAATCTTGTGCATCCAATATGTGATTTTGTGTCATTTTGTGTCATTGGTTGAACATTTAGGTCATTTTTTTCCTCCCTAGGCTTATTCTAATCCAATTAGGGTTTTTAACCAATCTTGTGCATCCAATATGTGATTTTGTGTCGTTGGTTGAACATTTAGGTCATTTCCGTCGTCCCTAGGCTTATTCTAATCCAATTAGGGTTTTTAACCAATCTTGTGCATCCAATACGTGATTTGGTGTAATTTTGGGTCATTGATTGAATATTTAGGTCATTTTCGTCCTCCCTAGGCTTATTTTAATCCAATTAGGGTTTTTAACCAATCTTGTGCATCCAATATGTGATTTTGTGTCATTTTGTGTTATTGGTTGACCATTTAGGTCATTTTCGTCCTCCCTAGGCTTATTCTAATCCAATTAGGATTTTTAAACAATCTTGTGCATCCAATATGATATTTTGTGTCATTTTGTGTCATTGGTTGAACATTTAGGTCATTTTCGTCCTCCCTAGGCTTATTCGAATCCAATTAGGGTTTTTAAATAATGTTGTGCATCCAATATGTGATTTTGTGTCATTGGTTGAATATTTAGGTCATTTTCGTCCTCCCTAGGCTTATTCTAATCCAATTAGGGTTTTTAACCAATCTTGTGCATTCAATATGTGATTTTGTGTCATTGGTTGAACATTTAGGTCATTTTCGTCCTCCCTAGGCTTATTTTAATCCAATTAGGGTTTTTAACCAATCTTGTGCATCCAATATGTGATTTTGTGTCATTGGTTGAACATTTAGGTCATTTTCGTCCTCGCTAGGCTTATTCTAATCCAATTAGGGTTTTTAACCAATCTTATGCAACCAAGATGTGATTTTGTGTCATTTTGTGTCATTGGTTGAACATTTAGGTCATTTTTGTCCTCCCTAGGCTTATTCTAATCCAATTAGGGTTTTTAACCAATCTTGTGCATCCAATATGTGAATTTGTGTCATTGGTTGAACATTTAGGTCATTTTAGCTTCCCTAGGCTTACTCTAATCCAATTAGGGTTTTTAACCAATCATGTGCATCCAATATGTGATTTTGTGTCATTGGCTAACCATTTAGGTCATTTTCGTCCTCCCTAGGCTTATTCTAATCCAATTAGAGTTTTTAACCAATCTTGTGCATCCAATATGCGATTTTGTGTCATTGGTTGAACATTTAGGTCATTTTCGTCCTCCCTAGGCTTATTCTAACCCAATTAGGGTTTTTAACCAATCTGGTGCATCCAATATGTGATTTTGTGTCATTGGGTGACCATTTAGGTCATTTTCGTCCTCCCTAGGCTTATTCTAATCCAATTAGGGTTTTTAACCAATCTTGTGCATCCAATATGATATTTTGTGTCATTTTGTGTCATTGGTTGAACATTTAGGTCATTTTCGTCCTCTCTAGGCTTATTCTAATCCAATTAGGGTTTTTAACCAATCTTGTGCATCCAATATGTGATTTTGTGTAATTTTGTGTCATTGGTTGAACATTTAGGTCATTTTCGTCCTCCCTAGGCTTATTCTAATCCAATTAGGGTTTTTAACCAATCTTGTGCATCCAATATGTGATTTTGTGTCTTTTTGTGTCATTGGTTGAACATTTAGGTCATTTTCGTCCTCCCTAGGCTTATTCTAATCCAATTAGGGTTTTTAACCAATCTTGTGCATCCAATATGTGATTTTTTGCCATTTTGTGTCATTGGTTGAACATTTCGGTCATTTTCGTCCTCCCTAGGCTTATTCTAATCCAATTAGCGTTTTTAACCAATCTTGTGCATCCAATATGTGATTGTTTCATTGGTTGAACATTTAGGTCATTTTCGTCGTCCCTAGGCTTATTCTAATCCAATTAGGGTTTTTAACCAATCTTGTGCATCCAATATGTGATTTTGTGTCATTTTGTGTCATTGGTTGAACATTTAGGTCATTTTCGTCCTCCCTAGGCTTATTCTAATCCAATTAGGGTTTTTAACCAATCTTGTGCATCCAATATGTGATTTTGTGTCATTGGTTGAACATTTAGGTCATTTTCGTCCTCCCTAGGCTTATTCTAATCGAATTAGGATTTTTAACCAATCTTGTGCATCCAATATGTGATTTTTTGTCATTTTGTGTCATTGGTTGAACATTTAGGTCATTTTCGTCCTCCCTAGGCTTATTCTAATCCAATTAGGGTTTTTAACCAATCTTGTGCATCCAATATGTGATTTTGTGTCATTGATTGAACATTTAGGTCATTTTCGTCCTCCCTAGGCTTATTCTAATCCAATTAGGGTGTTTAACCAATCTTGTGCATCCAATATGTGATTTTGTGTCATTGGTTGAACATTTAGGTCATTTTCGTCCTCCCTAGGCTTATTCTAATCCAATTAGGGTTTTTAACCAATCTTGTGCATCCAATATGTGATTTTGTGTCATTGGTTGAACATTTAGGTCATTTTCGTCCTCCGTAGGCTTATTCTAATCCAATTAGGGTTTTTAACCAATCCTGTGCATCCCATATGTGATTTTGTGTCATTTGTTGAACATTTAGGTCATTTTTGTCCTCCCTAGGATTATTCTAATCCAATTAGAGTTATTAACCAATCTTCTGCATCCAATTACTGATTTTGTGTCATTGGTTGAACATTTAGGTCATTTTCGTCTTCCAAAGGCTTATTCTAATCCAATTAGGGTTTTTAACCAATCTTGTGCATCCAATATGTGATTTTGTGTCATTGGTTGAACATTTAGGTCATTTTCGTCCTCCCTAGGCTTATTCTAATCCAATTAGGGTTTTTAACCAATCTTTTGCATCCAATATGTGATTTTGTGTAATTTTGTGTCATTGGTTGAACATTTAGGTCATTTTCGTCCTCCCTAGGCTTATTCTAATCCAATTAGGGTTTTTAACCAATCTTGTGCATCCAATATGTGATTTTGTGTCATTGGTTGAATATTTAGGTCATTTACGTCCTCCCTAGAGTTATTCTAATCCAATTAGTGTTTTTAACCAATCTTGTGCATCCAATATGTGATTTTGTGTCATTGGTTGAACATTTAGGTCATTTTCGTCCTCCCTAGGCTTATTCTAATCCAATTAGGGTTTTTAACCAATCTTATGCATCCAATATGTGATTTTGTGTAATTTTGTGTCATTGGTTGAACATTTAGGTCATTTTCGTCCTCCCTAGGCTTATTCTAATCCAATTAGGGTTTTTAACCAATCTTGTGCATCCAATATGTGATTTAGTGTCATTTTGTGTCATTGGTTGAACATTAAGGTCATTGTCGTCATCCCTAGGGTTATTCTAACCCAATTAGGGGTTTTAACCAATCTTGTGCATCCAATATGTGATTTTGTGTAATTTTGTGTCATTGGTTGAACATTTAGGTCATTTTCGTCCTCCCTAGGCTTATTCTAATCCAATTAGGGTTTTTAACCAATCTTGTGCATCCAATATGTGATTTTGTGTAATTTTGGGTCATTGATTGAATATTTAGGTCATTTTCGTCCTCCCTAGGCTTATTTTAATCCAATTAGGGTTTTTAACCAATCTTGTGCATCCAATATGTGATTTTGTGTCATTTTGTGTCATTGGTTGAACATTTAGGTCATTTTCGTCCTCCCTAGGCTTATTCTAATCCAATTAGGGTTTTTAACCAATCTTGTGCATCCAGTATGTGATTTTGTGTCATTGATTGAACATTTAGGTCATTTTCGTCCTCCCTAGGCTTATTCTAATCCAAATAGGGTTTTTAATCAATCTTGTGCATCCAATATGTGATTTTGTGTCATTGGTTGAACATTTAGGTCATTTTCGTCCTCCCTAGGCTTATTCTAATCCAATTAGGGTTTTTAACCAATCTTGTGCATCCAATATGTGATTTTGTGTCATTGGTTGAACATTTAGGTCATTTTCGTCCTCCCTAGGCTTATTCTAATCCAATTAGAGATTTTAACCAATCTTGTGCATCCAATATGTGATTGTGTCATTGGTTGAACATTTAGGTCATTTTCGTCCTCCCTAGGCTTATTCTAATCCAATTAGGGTTTTTAACCAATCTTGTGCATCCAATATGTGATTTTGTGTCATTGGTTGAACATTTAGGTCATTTTCGTCCTCCCTAGTCTTATTCTAATCCATTTAGGGTTTTTAACCAATCTTGTGCATCCAATATGTGATTTTGTGTCATTGGTTGAACATTTAGATCATTTTCGTCCTCCCTAGCCTTATTCTAATCCAATTAGGGTTTTTAACCAATCTTGTGCATCCAATATGTGATTTTGTGTCATTGGTTGAACATTTAGGTCATTTTCGTCCTCCCTAGGCTTATTGTAATCCAATTAGGGTTTTTAACCAATCTTGTGCATCCAATATGTGATTTTGTGTAATTTTGTGTCGTTGGTTGAACATTTAGGTCATTTCCGTCGTCCCTAGGCTTATTCTAATCCAATTAGGGTTTTTAAACAATCTTGTGCATCCAATATGTGATTTTGTGTAATTTTGGGTCATTGATTGAATATTTAGGTCATTTTCGTCCTCCCTAGGGTTATTTTAATCCAATTAGGGTTTTTAACCAATCTTGTGCATCCAATATGTGATTTTGTGTCATTTTGTGTTATTGGTTGACCATTTAGGTCATTTTCGTCCTCCCTAGGCTTATTCTAATCCAATTAGGGTTTTTAACAAATCTTGTGTATCCAATATGTGATTTGTGTCATTGATTGAACATTTAGGTCATTTTCGTCCTCCATAGGCTTATTCTAATCCAATTAGGGTTTTTAACCAATCATGTGCATCCAATATGTGATTTTGTGTCATTTTGTGTCATTGGTTGAACATTTAGGTCATTTTTTTCCTCCCTAGGCTTATTCTAATCCAATTAGGGTTTTTAACCAATCTTGTGCATCCAATATGTGATTTTGTGTCGTTGGTTGAACATTTAGGTCATTTCCGTCGTCCCTAGGCTTATTCTAATCCAATTAGGGTTTTTAACCAATCTTGTGCATCCAATACGTGATTTGGTGTAATTTTGGGTCATTGATTGAATATTTAGGTCATTTTCGTCCTCCCTAGGCTTATTTTAATCCAATTAGGGTTTTTAACCAATCTTGTGCATCCAATATGTGATTTTGTGTCATTTTGTGTTATTGGTTGACCATTTAGGTCATTTTCGTCCTCCCTAGGCTTATTCTAATCCAATTAGGATTTTTAAACAATCTTGTGCATCCAATATGATATTTTGTGTCATTTTGTGTCATTGGTTGAACATTTAGGTCATTTTCGTCCTCCCTAGGCTTATTCGAATCCAATTAGGGTTTTTAAATAATGTTGTGCATCCAATATGTGATTTTGTGTCATTGGTTGAATATTTAGGTCATTTTCGTCCTCCCTAGGCTTATTCTAATCCAATTAGGGTTTTTAACCAATCTTGTGCATTCAATATGTGATTTTGTGTCATTGGTTGAACATTTAGGTCATTTTCGTCCTCCCTAGGCTTATTTTAATCCAATTAGGGTTTTTAACCAATCTTGTGCATCCAATATGTGATTTTGTGTCATTGGTTGAACATTTAGGTCATTTTCGTCCTCGCTAGGCTTATTCTAATCCAATTAGGGTTTTTAACCAATCTTATGCAACCAAGATGTGATTTTGTGTCATTTTGTGTCATTGGTTGAACATTTAGGTCATTTTTGTCCTCCCTAGGCTTATTCTAATCCAATTAGGGTTTTTAACCAATCTTGTGCATCCAATATGTGAATTTGTGTCATTGGTTGAACATTTAGGTCATTTTCGTCCTCCCTAGGCTTATTCTAATCCAATTAGGGTTTTTAACCAATCTTGTGCATCCAATATGTGATTTTGTGTCATTGGTTGAACATTTAGGTCATTTTCGTCCTCCCTAGGCTTATTCTAATCCAATTAGGGTTTTTAACCAATCTTGTGCATTCAATATGTGATTTTGTGTCAATGGTTCAACATTTAGGTCATTTTCGTCTTCCCTAGGCTTATTCTAATCCAATTAGGGTATTTAACCAATCTTGTGCATCCAATATGTGATTTTGTGTCATTTTGTGTTATTGGTTGAACATATAGGTCATTTTCATCCTCCCTAGGCTTATTCTAATCCAATTAGGGTTTTTAACCAATCTTGTGCATCCAATATGTGATTTTATGTCATTTTGTGTCATTGGTTGAACATTTAGGTCATTTTCGTCCTCCCTAGGCTTATTCTAATCCAATTAGGGTTTTTAACCAATCTTCTGCATCCAATATGTGATTGTGTCATTGGTTGAACATTTAGGTCATTTTCGTCCTCCCTAGGCTTATTCTAATCCAATTAGGGTTTTTAACCAATCTTGTGCATCCAATATGTGATTTTGTGTCATTGGTTGAACATTTAGGTCATTTTCGTCCTCCCTAGGCTTATTCTAATCCAATTAGGGTTTTTAACCAATCATGTGCATCCAATATGTGATTTTATGTCATTGGTTGAACATTTAGTTCATTTTCGTCCTCCCTAGGCTTATTCTAATCCAATTAGGGTTTTTAACCAATCTTGTGCATCCAATATGTGATTTTGTGTCATTTTGTGTCAATGGTTGAACATTTAGGTCATTTTCGTCCTCCCTAGGCTTATTCTAATCTAATTAGGGTTTTTAACCAATCTTGTGCATCCAATATGTGATTTTTTGTCATTTTGTGTCATTGGTTGAACATTTAGGTCATTTTCGTCCTCCCTAGGCATATTCTAATCCAATTAGGGTTTTTAACCAATCTTGTGCATCCAATATGTGATTTTGTGTCATTGGTTGAACATTTAGGTCATTTTCGTCCTCCCTAGGCTTATTCTAATCCAATTAGGGTTTTTTTACCATTCTTGTGCATCCAATATGTGATTTTCTGTCATTTTGTATCATTGATTGAACATTTAGGTCATTTTCGTCCTCCCTAGGCTTATTCTAATCCAATTAGGGTTTTTAACCAATCTTTTGCATCCAATATGTGATTTTATGTCATTGGTTGAACATTTAGGTCATTTTCGTCCTCCCTAGGCTTATTCTAATCCAATTAGGGTTTTTAACCAATCTTGTGCATCCAATATGTGATTTTGTGTCATTGGTTGAACATTTAGGTCATTTTCGTCCTCCCTAGGCTTATTCTAATCCAATTAGGGTTTTTAACCAATCTTGAGCATCCAATATGTGATTTTGTGTCATTTTATGTCATTGGTTGAACATTTAGGTCATTTTCGTCCTCCCTAGGCTTATTCTAATCCAATTAGGGTTTTTAACCAATCTTGTGCATCCAATATGTGATTTTGTGTCATTGGTTGAACATTTAGGTCATTTTCGTCGTCCCTAGGCTTATTCTAATCCAATTAGGGTTTTTAACCAATCATGTGCATCCAATATGTGATTTATTGTCATTGGTTGAACATTTAGGTCATTTTCGTCCTCCCTAGGCTTATTCTAATCCAATTAGGGTTTTTAACCAATCTTGTGCATCCAATATGTGATTTTGTGTCATTGGTTGAACATTTAGGTCATTTTCGTCCTCCCTAGGCTTATTCTAATCCAATTAGGGTTTTTAACCAATCTTGTGCATCCAATATGTGATTTTGTGTCATTGGTTGAACATTTAGGTCATTTTCGTCCTCCCTAGGCTTATTCTAATCCAATTAGGGTTTTTAACCAATCTTGAGCATCCAATATGTGATTTTGTGTAATTTTGTGTCATTGGTTGAACATTTAGGTCATTTTCGTCCTCCCTAGGCTTATTCTAATCCAATTAGGGTTTTTAACCAATCTTGTGCATCCAATATGTGATTTTGTGTCCTTTTGTGTCATTGGTTGAATATTTAGGTCGTTTTCGTTCTCCCTAGGATTATTCTAATCCAATTAGGGTTTTTAACCAATCTTGTGCATCCAACATGTGATTTTGTGTCATTTGGTGTCATTGGTTGAAAATTTAGGTCATTTTCGTCCTCCCTAGGCTTATTCTAATCCAATTAGGGTTTTTAACCAATCTTGTGCATCCAATATGTGATTTTGTGTCATTGGTTGAACATTTAGGTCATTTTCGTCCTCCCTAGGCTTATTCTAATCCAATTAGGGTTTTTAACCAATCTTGTGCATCCAATATGTGATTTGTGTCATTGATTGAACATTTAGGTCATTTTCGTCCTCCCTAGGCTTATTCTAATCCAATTAGGGTTTTTAACCAATCTTGTGCATCCAATATGTGATTTTGTGTAATTTTGTGTCATTGGTTGAACATTTAGGTCATTTTCGTTTTCCCTAGGCTTATTCTAATCCAATTAGGGTTTTTAACGAATCTTGTGCATCCAATATGTGATTTTGTGTCATTGGTTGAACATTTAGGTCATTTTCGTCCTCCCTAGGCTTATTGTAATCCAATTAGGGTTTTTAACCAATCTTGTGCATCCAATATGTGATTTTGTGTAATTTTGTGTCGTTGGTTGAACATTTAGGTCATTTCCGTCGTCCCTAGGCTTATTCTAATCCAATTAGGGTTTTTAACCAATCTTGTGCATCCAATATGTGATTTTGTGTCATTTTGTGTCATTGGTTGAACATTTAGGTCATTTTTTTCCTCCCTAGGCTTATTCTAATCCAATTAGGGTTTTTAACCAATCTTGTGCATCCAATATGTGATTTTGTGTAATTTTGGGTCATTGATTGAATATTTAGGTCATTTTCGTCCTCCCTAGGCTTATTTTAATCCAATTAGGGTTTTTAACCAATCTTGTGCATCCAATATGTGATTTTGTGTCATTTTGTGTCATTGGTTGAACATTTAGGTCATTTTCGTCCTCCCTAGGCTTATTCTAATCCAATTAGGGTTTTTAACCAATCTTGTGCATCCAATATGTGATTTTGTGTCATTTTGTGCTATTGGTTGAACATTTAGGTCATTTTCGTCCTCCCTAGGCTTATTCTAATCCAATTAGGGTTTTTAACGAATCTTGTGCATCCAATATGTGATTTTGTGTCATTGGTTGAACATTTAGGTCATTTTTGTCCTCCCTAGGCTTATTCTAATCCAATTAGGGTTTTTAACCAATCTTGTGCATCCAATATGTGATTTTGTGTCATTGGTTGAGAATTTAGGTCATTTTCGTCCTCCCTAGGCTTATTCTAATCCAATTAGGGTTTTTAACCAATCTTGTGCATCCAATATGTGATTTTGTGTCATTGGTTGAACATTTAGGTCATTTTCGTCCTCCCTAGGCTTATTCTAATCCAATTAGGGTTTTTAACCAATCTTGTGCATCCAATATGTGATTTTGTGTCATCGGTTGAATATTTAGGTCATTTTTGTCCTCCCTAGGCTTATTCTAATCCAATTAAGGTTTTTAACCAATCTTGTGCATCCAATATGTTATTTTGTGTCATTTTGTGTCATTTGTTGAACATTTAGGTCATTTTCGTCCTCCGTAGGCTTATTCTAATCCAATTAGGGTTTTTAACCAATCTAGTGCATCCAATCTGTGATTTTCTGTCATTTTGTGTCATTGGTTGAACATTTAGGTCATTTTCGTCCTCCCTAGGCTTATTCTAATCCAATTAGGGTTTTTAACCAATCTTGTGCATCCAATATGTGATTTTGTGTCATTGGTTGAACATTTAGGTCATTTTCGTCCTCCCTAGGCTTATTCTAATCCAATTAGGGTTTTTAACCAATCTTTTGCAACCAAGATGTGATTTTGTGTCATTTTGTGTCATTGGTTGAACATTTAGGTCATTTTTGTCCTCCCTAGGCTTATTCTAATCCAATTAGGGTTTTTAACCAATCTTGTGCATCCAATATGTGAATTTGTGTCATTGGTTGAACATTTAGGTCATTTTCGTCCTCCCTAGGCTTACTCTAATCCAATTAGGGTTTTTAACCAATCATGTGCATCCAATATGTGATTTTGTGTCATTGGCTAACCATTTAGGTCATTTTCGTCCTCCCTAGGCTTATTCTAATCCAATTAGGGTTTTTAACCAATCTTGTGCATCCAATATGCGATTTTGTGTCATTGGTTGAACATTTAGGTCATTTTCGTCCTCCCTAGGCTTATTCTAATCCAATTAGGGTTTTTAACCAATCTTGTGCAACCAATATGTGATTTTGTGTTATTTTGTGTCATTGGTTGAACATTTAGGTCATTTTCGTCCTCCCTAGGCTTATTCTAATCCAATTAGGGTTTTTAACCAATCTTGTGCATCCAATATGTGATTTTGTGTCATTGGTTGAACATTTAGGTCATTTTCGTCCTCCCTAGGCTTATTCTAATCCAATTAGGGTTTTTAACCAATATTGAGCATCCAATATGTGATTTTGTGTCATTTTGTGTCATTGGTTGAACATCTAGGTCATTTTCGTCCTCCCTAGGCTTATTCTAATCCAATTAGGGTTTTTAACCAATCTTGTGCATCCAATATGTGATTTTGTGTCATTGGTTGAACATTTAGGTCATTTTCGTCCTCCCTAGGCTTATTCTAAACCAATTAGCGTTTTTAACCAATTTTTTGCATCCAATATGTGATTTTGTGTCATTTTGTGTCATTGGTTGAACATTTAGGTCATTTTCGTCCTCCCTAGGCTTATTCTAATCCAATTAGGGTTTTTAACCAATCTTGTGCATCCAATATGTGATTTTGTGTCATTGGTTGAACATTTAGGTCATTTTCGTCCTCCCTAGGCTTATTCTAATCCAATGAGGGTTTTTAACCAATCTTGTGCATCCAATATGTGATTTTGTGTCATTGGTTGAACATTTAGGTCATTTTCGTCCTCCCTAGGCTTATTCTAATCCAATTAGGGTTTTTAACCAATCTTGTGCATCCAATATGTGATTTTGTGTCATTTGTTGCACATTTAGGTCATTTTCGTCCTCCCTAGGCTTATTCTAATCCAATTAGGGTTTTTAACCAATCTTGTGCATCCAATATGTGATTTTGTGTCATTGGTTGAACATTTAGGTCATTTTCGTCCTCCCTAGGCTTATTCTAATCCAATTAGGGTTTTTAACCAATCTTGTGCATCCAATATGTGATTTTGTGTCAATGGTTGAACATTTAGGTAATTTTCGTCCTCCCTAGGCTTATTCTAATCCAATTAGGGTTTTTAACCAATCTTGTGCATCCAATATGTGATTTTGTGTCATTGGTTGAACATTTAGGTCATTTTCGTCCTCCCTAGGCTTATTCTAATCCAATTAGGGTTTTTAAATAATCTTGTGCATCCAATATGTGATTTTGTGTCATTGGTTGAACATTTAGGTCATTTTCGTCCTCCCTAGGCTTATTCTAATGCAATTAGGGTTTTTAACCAATCTTGTGCATCCAATATGTGATTTTGTGTAATTTTGTGTCGTTGGTTGAACATTTAGGTCATTTCCGTCGTCCCTAGGCTTATTCTAATCCAATTAGGGTTTTTAACCAATCTTGTGCATCCAATATGTGATTTTGTGTAATTTTGGGTCATTGATTGAATATTTAGGTCATTTTCGTCCTCCCTAGGCTTATTTTAATCCAATTAGGGTATTTAACCAATCTTGTGCATCCAATATGTGATTTTGTGTCATTTTGTGTTATTGGTTGACCATTTAGGTCATTTTCGTCCTCCCTAGGCTTATTCTAATCCAATTAGGGTTTTTAACCAATCTTGTGCATCCAATATGTGATTTTGTGTAATTTTGTGTCATTGGTTGAACATTTAGGTCATTTTCGTCTTCCCTAGGCTTATTCTAATCCAATTAGGGTTTTTAACGAATCTTGTGCATCCAATATGTGATTTTGTGTCGTTGGTTGAACATTTAGGTCATTTTCGTCCTCCCTAGGCTTATTGTAATCCAATTAGGGTTTTTAACCAATCTTGTGCATCCAATATGTGATTTTGTGTAATTTTGTGTCGTTGGTTGAACATTTAGGTCATTTCCGTCGTCCGTAGGCTTATTCTAATCCAATTAGGGTTTTTAACCAATCTTGTGCATCCAATATGTGATTTTGTGTAATTTTGGGTCATTGATTGAATATTTAGGTCATTTTCGTCCTCCCTAGGCTTATTTTAATCCAATTAGGGTTTTTAACCAATCTTGTGCATCCAATATGTGATTTTGTGT
>JBBPBQ010000270.1:0-12659 GCA_037974755.1 Cicer yamashitae | reverse complement strand
GAATGAATTAAAAATTTCTCTAATGAGATTTGTGAGTGAGTTAGGTCTCCTCTTTGAGTTCTTGGATTAGAACTTGTTTGAGTCTTATCAATGGCTTCCTTACCATTGTGGCGATTCTTCATTGGCTTATCAATCATCCTTGATTGTGGCGCCTTCTTCATCTTCTCAACCTAATCCATATTTTGTTTCTTTATAATTTTCGGTTTCCTTTACATCAAACCCTAATTCACAAATTGTGCCAATTTTCGTGTTCAATAACCTGCAATCATATCTCGAGTTCTACAAACTTGTTTTCGGCGATTCAACATCCTAACTTGCGTTTCAGAACGTCATCTTTCACCTCGTTTTGGAATCGGCCGATTCTGAGTTTCGCAGCTCCGTTTATTGCGTTATCCAGCAATACGCGATTTCTGATTCAATCTGTAAGTTTCCAACCTAGAACGATCTTAAAGTGACTCATTACAAATAGGATCATATCAGTCTAAGACCCTAATTGGATTAGAATAAGCCTAGGGAGGACGAAAATGACCTAAATGTTCAACCAATGACGCAAAATCAAATATTGGACGCTCAAGATTGGTTAAAAACCCTATTTGGATTAGAATAAGCCTAGGGAGGACGAAAATGACCTAGATGTTCAACAAATGACACAAAATGACACAAAATCGCATATTGGATGCACAAGATTGTTTAAAAACCCTAATTGGTTTAGAATAAGCCTAGGGAGGACGAAAATGACTTAAATGTTCAACCAATGACACAAAATGACAAAAAATCACATATTGGATGCACAAGATTGTTTAAAAACCCTAATTGGATTAGAATAAGCCTAGGGAGGACGAAAATGACCTAAATGTTCAACCAATGACACAAAATCAAATATTGGATGCACAAGATTGGTTAAAAACCCTAATTGGATTAGAATAAGCCTAGGGAGGACGAAAATGACCTAAATGTTCAACCAATGACACAAAATCAAATATTGGATGCACAAGATTGGTTAAAAACCCTAATTGGATTAGAATAAGCCTTGGGAGGACGAAAATGACCTAAATGTTCAACCAATGACACAAAATGACACAAAATCACATATTGGATGCACAAGATTGTTTAAAAACCCTAATTGGATTAGAATAAGCCTAGGGAGGACGAAAATGACCTAAATGTTCAACCAATGACACAAAATCAAATATTGGATGCACAAGATTGGTTAAAAACCCTAATTGGATTAGAATAAGCCTAGGGAGGAAGAAAATGACCTAGATGTTCAACCAATGACACAAAATCAAATATTGGATGCACAAGATTGGTTAAAAACCCTAATTGGATTAGAATAAGCCTAGGGAGGACGAAAATGACTTAAATGTTCAACCAATGACACAAAATGACACAAAATCACATATTGGATGTACAAGATTGTTTAAAAACCCTAATTGGATTAGAATAAGCCTAGGGAGGACGAAAATGACCTAAATGTTCAACCAATGACACAAAATCACATATTGGATGCACAAGATTGGTTAAAAACCCTAATTGGATTAGAATAAGCCTAGGGAGGACGAAAATGACCTAAATGTTCAATCAATGACACCAAATGACACAAAATCACATATTGGATGGATGCACAAGATTGGTTAAAAACCCTAATTGGATTAGAATAAGCCTAGGGAGGACGAAAATGACCTAAATGTGCAACCAATGACACAATATCACATATTGGATGCACAAGATTGGTTAAAAACCCTAATTGGATTAGAATAAGCCTAGGGAGGACGAAAATGACCTAAATGTTCAACCAATGACACAAAATCAAATATTGGATGCACAAGATTGGTTAAAAACCCTAATTGGATTAGAATAAGCCTAGGGAGGACGAAAATGACCTAAATGTTCAACCAATGACACAAAATAACACAAAATCACATATTGGATGCACAAGATTGGTTAAAAACCCTAATTGGATTAGAATAAGCCTAGGGAGGACAAAAATGACGTAAATGTTCAACCAATGACACAAAATCACATATAGGATGCACAAGATTGGTTAAAAACCCTAATTGGATTAGAATAAGCCTAGGGAGGACGAAAATGACCTAAATGTTTGATATGATCCTATTTCTCATGAATCACTATAAGGATCGTTCTAGGTTGGAAACTTACAGATTGGAACGAAAATCGCGTATTGCTGGAGAACGCAATAAACAGAGCTACGAAACTCCGAATCGGCCGATTCCAAAACGAGGTGAAAGATGACGTTCCGAAACGCAAGTTAGGATGTTGAATCGCCGAAAACAAGTTTGTAGAACTCGAGATATGATTGCAGGTTATTGAACACGAAAATTGGCACAATTTGTGAATTAGGGTTTGATGTAAAGGAAACCGAAAATTATAAAGAAACAAAATATGGATTAGGTTGAGAAGATGAAGAAGGCGCCACAATCAAGGATGATTGATAAGCCAATGAAGAATCGCCACAATGGTAAGGAAGCCATTGATAAGACTCAAACAAGTTCTAATCCAAGAACTCAAAGAGGAGACCTAACTCACTCACAAATCTCATTAGAGAAATTTTTAATTCATTCCAAAAAAATCCTTCATTGAGGTTACAAAATCATAGTTATAGTAAAATTATCTCTAAACCTAAATGGGTCATAAGTGACACCATTCTCTAGGCCCAAATTGGGCTTACATCATTTTTTTTTTATAAAAATAACTAAATGTAAGGAAGCAAAGTATCTTCACTTACATATAACATCAACTAAATCTATATTAAAACTATTACAATTCCAAATTAAAGCAAACTAGGAACTATTACAAACCAAATGAAAATAAATAAAGTTCACCCTAATTTATTAAAAATATGGATCATCTTCATGCTCTTGAGATCCTTATCATTCTCTCCTTCTTGAAGAAATTCGACCTCGAATTTAAGCTCCATTATACCGTACATGAAGAAATAATCCAATCAAACCACAAGCTCATCATATCCACCGGGGTCAAATGGGAATTTGGAAAAGTCACCAAATGTGATAAGTCGGTGAATCACATTTTCATCTTGAACAATTAACATCTTAGTACATTTATGGTAAAGGTAAGAAATTCTAAAGATGGTAATAAAGTTATACCTTTTGAAGTTGTCATTCATAGCCAAATTTACCTTCTTTGGATTGAAATTTGTGGCAAACAATATGTTACTTTGTATTTGCAAAGGCTTCAAAGCAAGTTGAGTTTCTTGAACATTCTCTTCATCACAAAAAAATGGTGACTCAATAATTTCCTTGTAAGCATCCTTTTGAGGAACCTTTGAATAATCATCTTCAAACACTAACATTGCTTCATTTACCTCACTTTCTTGTTTAAAGAGACCTTCAATTTTACCATCATCTTTCTCTTTACTTTCAATTTCAATATATTGATGACATTCTTCATTTGGAGACACTTCTTCAAACACTTGCAATAGAGAATTATTAAAATTAGACAAATAGTTGGAGTCAATTTTTTGCCCTTTGTCTCTCAAATATTTCTCCTCTTCTTCTTTCTTTTCTTTGATTTTCTCTTTCTCTCTCAAGGCTAACTTCTCTATTTTTCTTGCTTGTTTTGCATATCCATTTTCGTATAGATATTTCACATACTCCGGATCCAATACAAAATCTCGAATATATTGAGGATATGACATACTTAGGAATTTTGTCAAACAGGTAGTATGCAATAATTTTAACAACACAATTTTTTTTTTAATTTGCAGCAACACAAAAATTAAGTAATGATAGCAATTCAAATAAAACCAACACAACTAGCAATTTATGTTTCACCAAAAAAATGCATAAACAAAATTTTACTCAATTCCAAACCTAGAGACAAGCTCTGATACCAAATGATATGATCCTGTTTCTCATGAATCACTATAAGGATCGTTCTAGGTTGGAAACTTACAAATTGGATCCAAAACCGCGTATTGCTGGAGATTGCGATAAACAGAGCTAGGAAACTCCGAATCGGTCGATTCCAAAACGAGATGAAAGATGACGTTCCGAAACGCAAGTTAGGCTGTTGAATCACCGAAAACAAGTTTCTAGAACTCGAGATATGATCACAGATTGCTGAACACAAAAATCGATACAATTTGTGTATTAGTGTTTGATGTAAAGGAAACTGAAAATTATAAATAAAAAAAAACAAAAGATGGATTAGGCTGAGAAGATGAAGAAGGCGCCACAATCAAGGATGATTGATAAGCCAATGAAGAATCGCCACAATGGTAAGGAAGCCATTGATAAGACTCAAACAAGTTCTAATCCAAGAACTTAAAGAGGAGACCTAACTCACTCACAATTCTCATTAGAGAAATTTTAATTCATCCAAAAAAATCCCTTCATTGAGGTTACAAAATCATAGTTATAGTAAAATTATCTCTAAACCTAAATGGGTCATAAGTGACACCATTCTCTAGGCCCAAATTGGGCTTACATCATTTTTTTTTTATAAAAATAAACTAAATGTAAGGAAGCAAAGTATATTCACTTACATATAACATCAACTAAGTCTATATTAAAAATATTAGAATTCCAAATTAAAGCAAACTAATAATTATTACAAACCAAATGAAAATAAATAAAGTTCATCCTAATTTATTAAAAATATGGATCATCTTCATGCTCTTGAGATCCTTATCACAATGACACAAAATGACACAAAATCACATTTTGGATGCACAAGATTGGTTAAAAACCCTAATTGGATTAGAATAAGCCTAGGGAGGACGAAAATGACTTAAATGTTCAGCCAATGACACAAAATGACACAAAATCACATATTGGATGCACAAGATTGGGTAAAAACCCTAATTGGATTAGAATAAGCCTAGGGAGAACGAAAATGACCTAAATGTTCAACCAATGACACAAAATCACATATTGGATGCACAAGATTGGTTAAAAACCCTAATTGGATAGAATAAGCCTAGGGAGGACGAAAATGACCTAAATGTTCAACCAATGACACAAAATCACACAAAATCACATATTGGATGCACAAGATTGGTTAAAAACCCTAATTGGATTAGAATAAGCCTACGGAGGACAAAAATGACCTAAATGTTCAACCAATGACACAAAACCACATACTGGATGCAAAAGATTGTTTAAAAACCCTAATTGGATTAGAATAAGCCTAGGGAGGACGAAAATGACCTAAATGTTCAACCAATGACACAAAATGACACAAAATCACATATTGGATGCAAAAGTTTGGTTAAAAACCCTAATTGGATTAGAATAAGCCTAGGGAGGATGAAAATGACTTAAATGTTCAACCAATGACACAAAATGACACAAAATCACATATTGGATGCACAAGATTGGTTAAAAACCCTAATTGGATTAGAATAAGCCTAGGGAGAACGAAAATGACCTAAATGTTCAACCAATGACACAAAATCACATATTGGATGCACAAGATTGGTTAAAACCCTAATTGGATAGAATAAGCCTAGGGAGGACGAAAATGACCTAAATGTTCAACCAATGACACAAAATCACATATTGGATGCACAAGATTGGTTAAAAACCCTAATTGGATTAGAATAAGCCTAGGGAGGACGAAAATGACCTAAATGTTCAACCAATGACACAAAATGACACAAAATCACATATTGGATGCACAAGATTGGTTAAAAACCCTAATTGGATTAGAATAACTCTAGGGAGGACGAAAATGACCTAAATGTTCAACCAATGACACAAAATCACATATTGGATGCACAAGATTGGTTAAAAACCCTAATTGGATTAGAATAAGCCTAGGGAGGACGAAAATGACCTAAATGTTCAACCGATGACACAAAATCACATATTGGATGCAAAGGTTTGGTTAAAAACCCTAATTGGAATAGAATAAGCCTAGGGAGGACGAAAATGACCTAAATTTTCAACCAATGATACAAAATGACACAAAATCACATATTGGATGCACAAGGATGGTTAAAAACCCTAATTGGATTAGAATAAGCCTAGGGAGGACGAAAATGACCTAAATGTTCAACCAATGACACAAAATGACACAAAATCACATATTGGATGCACAAGATTGGTTAAAAACCCTAATTGGATTAGAATAAGCCTAGGGAGAACGAAAATGACCTAAATGTTCAACCAATGACACAAAATGACACAAAATCTCATATTGGATGCACAAGATTGGTTAAAAACCCTAATTGGATTAGAATTAGCCAAGGGAGGACGAAAATGACCTAAATGTTCAACCAATGACACAAAATCACATATTGGATGCACAAGATTGGTTAAAAACCCTAATTGGATTAGAATAAGCCTAGGGAGGACGAAAATGACCTAAATGTTCAACCAATGATACAAAATCACAAATTGGTTGCACAAGATTGGTTAAAAACCCTAATTGGAATATAATAAGCCTAGGGACGACGAAAATGACCTAAATGTTCAACCAATGACACAAAATCACATATTGGATGCACAAGATTGGTTAAAAACCCTAATTGGATTAGAATATGCCTAGGGAGGACGAAAATGACCTAAATGTTCAACCAATGACACAAAATGACACAAAATCACATATTGGATGCACAAGATTGGTTAAAAACCCTAATTGGATTAGAATTAGCCTAGGGATGACAAAAATGACCTAAATGTTCAACCAATGACAGAAAATGACACAAAATCACATATTCGATGCACAAGATTGGTTAAAAACTCTAATTGGATTAGAATAAGCCTAGGGAGGACGAAAATGACCTAAATGTTCAACCAATGACACAAAATCACATATTGGATGCACAAGATTGGTTAAAAACCCTAATTGGATTAGAATAAGCCCAGGGAGGACGAAAATGACCTAAATGTTCAACCAATGACACAAAATCACATATTGGATGCACAAGATTGGTTAAAAACCCTAATTGGATTAGAATAAGCCTAGGGAGGACGAAAATGACCTAAATGTTCAACCAATAACACAAAATGACATTTTGGGTGCACAAGATTGGTTAAAAACCCTAATTGGATTAGAATAGGCCTAGGGAGGACTAAAATGACCTAAATGTTCAACCAATGACACAAAATGACACAAAATGACACAAAATCACATATTGGATGCACAAGATTGGTTAAAAACCCTAATTGGATTAGAATAAGCCTAGGGAGGACGAAAATGACCTAAATTTTCAACCAATGACACAAAATCACATATTGGATGCACAAGATTTGTTGAAAACCCTAATTGGATTAGAATAAGCCTAGGGTGGGCGAAAATGAACAAAATGTTCAACCAATGACACAAAATAACATATTGGATTCACTAGATTCGTTAAAAACCCTAATTGGATTAGAATAAGCCTAGGGAGGACGAAAATGACCTAAATGTTCAACCAATGACACAAAATGACACAAAATCACATATTGGATGCACAAGATTGGTTAAAAACCCTAATTTGATTAGAATAAGCCTAGGGAGGACGAATATGACTTTAATGTTCAACCAATGACACAAAATGACACAAAATCACATATTGGATGCACAAGATTGGTTAAAATCCCTAATTGGATTAGAATAAGCCTAGGGAGGACGAAAATGACCTTAATGTTCAACCAATGACACAAAATGACACAAAATCACATATTGGATGCACAAGATTGGTTAAAAACCCTAATTGGATTAGAATAAGCGTAGGGAGGACGAAAATGACCTAAATTTTCAACCAATGACACAAAATCACATATTGGATGCACAAGATTTGTTGAAAACCCTAATTGGATTAGAATAAGCCTAGGGTGGGCGAAAATGAACAAAATGTTCAACCAATGACACAAAATCACATATTGGATGCACAAGATTGGTTAAAATCCCTAATTGGATTAGAATAAGCCTATGGGAAAATGACCTAAATGTTCAACCAATGACACAAAATCACATATTGGATGCACAAGATTGGTTAAAAACCCTAATTGGATTAGAATAAGCCTAGGGAGGACGAAAATGACCTAAATGTTCAACCAATGACACAAAATGACACAAAATCACATATTGGATGCACAAGATTGGTTAAAAACCCTAATTGGATTAGAATAAGCCTAGGGAGGACGAAAATGACAAAAATGTTGAACCAATGACACAAAATGACACAAAATCACTTATTGGATGCACAAGATTGGTTAAAAACCCTAATTGGATTAGAATAAGCCTAGGGAGGACGAAAATTACCTAAATGTTCAACCAATGACACAAAATGACCCAAAATCACATATTGGATGCACAAGATTGGTTTAAAACCCTAATTGGATTAGAATAAGCCTAGGGAGGACGAAATTGACCTAAATGTTCAACCAATGACACAAAATCACATATTGGATGCACAAGATTGGTTAAAAATCCTAATTGGATTAGAATAACCCTAGGGAGGACGAAAATGACCTAAATGTTCAACCAATGACACAAAATCACATATTGGATGCACAAGATTGGTTAAAAACCCTAATTGGATTAGAATAAGCCTAGGGAGGATGAAAATGACCTAAATGTTCAACCAACGACACAAAATCACATATTGGATGCACAAGATTGGTTCAAAACCCTAATTGGATTAGAATAAGCCTAGGGAGGACGAAAATGACCTAAATGTTCAACCAATGACACAAAATGACACAAAATCACATATTGGATGCACAAGATTGGTTAAAAACCCTAATTGGATTAGAATAAGCCTAGGGAGGACGAAAATGACCTAAATGTTCAACCAATGACACAAAATGACACAAAATCAAATATTGGATGCACAAGATATGTTAAAAACCCTAATTGGATTAGAATAAGCCTAGGGAGGACGAAAATGACCTAAATGTTCAACCAATGACACAAAATGACACAAAATCACATATTGGATGCACAAGATTGGTTAAAAACCCTAATTGGATTAGAATAAGCCTAGGGAGGACGAAAATGACCTAAATGTTCAACCAATGACACAAAATGACACAAAATCACATATTGGATGCACAAGATTGGTTAAAAACCCTAATTGGATTAGAATAAGCATAGCGATGACGAAAATGACCTAAATGTTCAACAAATGACACAAAATCACGTATTGGATGCACAAGATTGGTTAAAAACTCTAATTGGATTAGAATAAGCCTAGGGAGGACGAAAATGACCTAAATGTTCAACCAATGACACAAAATGACACAAAATCACATATTGGATGCACAAGATTGGTTAAAAACCCTAATTGGATTAGAATAAGCCTAGGGAGGACGAAAATGACCTAAATGTTCAACCAATGATACAAAATGACACAAAATCACATATTGGATGCACAAGATTGGTTAAAAACCCTAATTAGATTAGAATAAGCCTAGGGAGGACGAAAATGACCTAAATGTTCAACCAATGACACAAAATGACACAAAATCACATATTGGATGCACAAGATTGGTTAAAAACCCTAATTGGATTAGAATAAGCCCAGGGAGGACGAAAATGACCTAAATGTTCAACCAATGACACAAAATCACATATTGGATGCACAAGATTGGTTAAAAACCCTAATTGGATTATAATAATCCTAGGGAGGACGAAAATGACCTAAATGTTCAACCAATGACACAAAATGACAGAAAATCACATATTGGATGCACAAGATTAGTTAAAAACCCTAATTGGATTAGAATAAGCCTAGGGAGGACGAAAATGACCTAAATGTTCAACAAATGACACAAAATCACATATTGGATGCACAAGATTGGTTAAAAACCCTAATTGGATTAGAATAAGCCTAGGGAGGACGAAAATGACCTAAATGTTCAACCAATGACACAAAATCACATATTGGATGCACAAGATTGGTTAAAAACCCTAATTGGATTAGAATAAGCCTAGGGAGGACGAAAATGACCTAAATGTTCAACCGATGACACAAAATGACACAAAATCAGATATTGGATGCACAAGATTGGTTAAAAACCCTAATTGGATTAGAATAAGCCTAGGGAGGACGAAAATGACCTAAATGTTCAACCAATGACACAAAATCACATATTGGATGCACAAGATTGGTTAAAAACCCTAATTGGATTAGAATAAGCCCAGGGAGGACAAAAATGACCTAAATATTCAACCAATGACACAAAATCACATATTGGATGCACAAGATTGGTTAAAAACCCTAATTGGATTAGAATAATCCTAGGGAGGACGAAAATGACCTAAATGTTCAACCAATGACACAAAATGACACAAAATCACATATTGGATGCACAAGATTGGTTAAAATCCCTAATTGGATTAGAATAAGCCTAGGGAGGACGAAAATGACCTTAATGTTCAACCAATGACACAAAATGACACAAAATCACATATTGGATGCACAAGATTGGTTAAAAACCCTAATTGGATTAGAATAAGCGTAGGGAGGACGAAAATGACCTAAATTTTCAACCAATGACACAAAATCACATATTGGATGCACAAGATTTGTTGAAAACCCTAATTGGATTAGAATAAGCCTAGGGTGGGCGAAAATGAACAAAATGTTCAACCAATGACACAAAATAACATATTGGATGCACAAGATTCGTTAAAAACCCTAATTGGATTAGAATAAGCCTAGGGAGGACGAAAATGACCTAAATGTTCAACCAATGACACAAAATCACATATTGGATGCACAAGATTGGTTAAAAACCCTAATTGGATTAGAATAAGCCTAAGGAGGACGAAAATGACCTAAATGTACAACCAATGACACAAAATCACATATTGGATGCACAAGATTGGTTAAAAACCCTAATTGGATTAGAATAAGCCTAGGGAGGACGAAAATGACCTAAATGTTCAACCAATGACACAAAATCACATATTGGATGCACAAGATTGGTTAAAAACCCTCATTGGATTAGAATAAGCCTAGGGAGGACGAAAATGACCTAAATGTTCAACCAATGACACAAAATCACATATTGGATGCACAAGATTGGTTAAAAACCCTAATTGGATTAGAATAAGCCTAGGGAGGACGAAAATGACCTAAATGTTCAACCAATGACACAAAATGACACAAAATCACATATTGGATGTACAAGATTGGTTAAAAACCTTAATTGGATTAGAATAAGCCTAGGGAGGACGAAAATGACCTAAATGTTCAACCAATGACACAAAATCACATATTGGATGCACAAGATTGGTTAAAAACCCTAATTGGATTAGAATGAGCCTAGGGAGGACGAAAATGACCTAAATGATCAACCAATGACACAAAATCACATATTGGATGCACAAGATTGGTTAAAAACCCTAATTGGATTAGAATAAGCCTAGGGAGGACGAAAATGACCTAAATGTTCAACCATTGACACAAAATCACATATTGGATGCACAAGATTGGTTAAAAACCCTAATTGGATTAGAATAAGCCTATGGAGGACGAAAATGACCTAAATGTTCAACCAATGACATAAAATTACACAAAATCACATATTGGATATATAAGATTGGTTAAAAACCTTAATTGGATTAGAATAAGCCTAGGGAGGACGAAAATGACCTAAATGTTCAACCAATGACACAAAATCACATATTGGATGCACAAGATTGGTTAAAAACCCTAATTGGATTAGAATAAGCCTAGGGAGGACGAAAATGACCTAAATGTTCAACCAATGACACAAAATGACACAAAATCACATATTGGATGCACAAGATTGGTTAAAAACCCTAATTGGATTAGAATATGCCTAGGGAGGACCAAAATGACCTAAATGTTCAACCAATGACACATAATGACACAAAATCACATATTGGATGCACAAGATTGGTTAAAAACCCTAATTGGATTAGAATAAGCCTAGGGAGGACGAAAATGACCTAAATGTTCAACCAATGACACAAAATGACACAAAATCACATATTGGATGCACAAGATTGGTTAAAAACCCTAATTGGATTAGAATAAGCGTAGGGAGGACGAAAATGACCTAAATTTTCAACCAATGACACAAAATCACATATTGGATGCACAAGATTTGTTGAAAACCCTAATTGGATTAGAATAAGCCTAGGGTGGTTGAAAATGAACAAAATGTTCAACCAATGACACAAAATAACATATTGGATGCCCAAGATTCGTTAAAAACCCTAATTGGATTAGAATAAGCCTAGGTAGGACGAAAATGACCTAAATGTTCAACCAATGACACAGAATGACACAAAATCACATATTGGATGCACAAGATTGGTTAAAAACCCTAATTGGATTAGAATAAGCCTAGGGAGGACGAAAATGACCTTAATGTTCAACCAATGACACAAAATGACACAAAATCACATATTGGATGCACAAGATTGGTTAAAAACCATAATTGGATTAGAATAAGCCTAGGGGGGACGAAAATGACCTAAATGTTCAACCAATGACACAAAATGACACAAAATCACATATTAATTGCACCAGATTGGTTTAAAACCCTAATTGGATTAGAATAAGCCTAGGGAGGACGAAAATGACCTAAATGTTCAACCAATGACACAAAATCACATATTGGATGCACAAGATTGGTGAAAAACCCTAATTGGATTAGAATAAGCCTAGGGAGGACGAAAATGACCTAAATGTTCAACCAATGACACAAAAT
>JBBPBQ010000268.1:0-12678 GCA_037974755.1 Cicer yamashitae | reverse complement strand
ATTTTGTGTCATTGGTTGAACATTTAGGTCATTTTCGTCCTCCCTAGGCTTATTCTAACCCAATCAGGGTTTTTAATTAATCTTGTGCATCCAATAAGTGATTTTGTGTCATTGGTTGAACATTTAGGTCATTTTCGTCCTCCCTAGGCCTATTCTAATGCAATTAGGATTTTTCACCAATCTTGTGCATCCAATAAATGATTTTGTATCATCGGTTGAACTTTTAGGTCATTTTCGTCCTCCCTAGGTTTATTCTAATCCAATTAGGGTTTTTAACCAATCTTGTGCATCCAATAAGTGATTTTGTGTCATTGGTTGAACATTTAGGTCATTTTCGTCCTCCTTCAACTTATTCTAATCCAATTAGGGTTATTAACCAATCTTGTGCATCAAATAAGTGATTTTATGTCATTGGTTGAACATTTAGGTCATTTTCCTCCTCTCTAGGCTTATTCTAATCCAATCAGGGTTTTTAATTAATCTTGTGAATCCAATAAGTGATTTTGTGTCATTGTTGAACATTTAGGTCATTTTCGTCTTCCCTAGGCTTATTCCAATCCAGTTAGGGTTTTTAACCAATCTTATGCATCCATTAAGTGATTTTGTGTCATTGGTTGAACATTTAGGTCATTTTCGTCCTCCCTAGGTTTATTCTAATCCAATTAGGGTTTTTAACCAATCTTGTGCATCCAATAAGTGATTTTGTGTCATTGGTTGAACATTTAGGTCATTTTCATCCTCCCTAGGCTTATTTTAATCCATTTAGGGTTTTTAAATAATCTTGTGCATCCAATAAGTGATTTTCTGTCATTGGTTGAACATTTAGGTCATTTTCGTCCTCCCTAGGCTTATTCTAACCCAATCAGGGTTTTTAATCAATCTTGTGCATCCAATAAGTGATTTTGTGTCATTGGTTGAACATTTAGGTCATTTTCGTCCTCCCTAGGCTTATTCTAATGCAATTAGGATTTTTCACCAATCTTGTGCATCCAATAAATGATTTTGCATCATTGGTTGAACTTTTAGGTCATTTTCGTCCTCCCTATGTTTATTCTAATCCAATTAGGGTTTTTAACCAATCTAGTGCATCCAATAAGTGATTTTGTGTCATTGGTTGAACATCTAGGTCATTTTCGACATCCATGGACCTATTCTAATTCAATTAGGGTTTTTAAACAATCTTGTGCATCCAACAATTTATTTTGTGTCATTGGTTGAACATTTAGGTTATTTTAGTCCTCCCTAGGCTTCTTCTAACCCAATCATGGTTTTTAATCAATCTTGTGCATCCAATAAGTGATTTTGAATCATTGGTTGAACATTTAGGTCATTTTCGTCCTCCCTAGGCTTATTATAATGCAATTAGGGTTTTTCATCAATCTTGTGCATCCAATAAATGATTTTGTATCATTGGTTGAACTTTTAGGTCATTTTCGTCCTCCCTAGGTTTATTCTTTTCCAATTAGGGTTTTTAACCAATCTTGTGCATCCAATAAGTGATTTTGTGTCATTGGTTGAACATTTAGGTCATTTTCGTCCTCATTCAACTTATTCTAATCTAATTAGGGTTTTTATCCAATCTTATGCATCCAATAAGTGATTTTGTGTCATTGGTTGAACATTTAGGTCATTTTCCTCCTCTCTAGGCTTATTCTAATCCAATTGGGGTTTTTAACCAATCTTGTACATCCAATAAGTGATTTTGTGTCATTGTTGAACATTTAGGTCATTTTCGTCATCCCTAGGCTTTTTCCAATCCAATTAGGGTTTTTAACCAATCTTATGCATCCAATAAGTGATTTTGTGCCATTGGTTGAACATTTAGGTCATTTTCGTCCTCCCTAGGTTTATTCTAATCCAATTAGGGTTTTTAACCAATCTTGTGCATCCAATAAGTGATTTTGTGTCATTGGTTGAACATTTAGGTCATTTTCGTCCTCCCTAGGCTTATTTTAATCCATTTAGGGTTTTTAAATAATCTTGTGCATCCAATAAGTGATTTTTTGTCATTGGTTGAACATTTAGGTCATTTTCGTCCTCCCTAGGCTTATTCTAACCCAATCAGGGTTTTTAATCAATTTTGTGCATCCAATAAGTGATTTTGTGTCATTGGATGAACATTTAAGTCATTTTCGTCCTCCCTAGTTTTATTCTAATCCAATTAGGGTTTTTAACCAATCTTGTGCATCCAATAAGTGATTTTGTGTCATTGGTTGAACATCTAGGTCATTTTCGACATCCTTGGACTTATTCTAATTCAATTAGGGTTTTTAACCAATCTTGTGCATCCAACAAGTGATTTTGTGTCATTGGTTGAACATTTAGGTCATTTTCGTCCTCCCTAGGCTTATTTTAATCCATTTAGGGTTTTTAAATAATCTTGTGCATCCACTAAGTGATTTTGTGTCATTGGTTGAACATCTAGGTCATTTTCGACATCCTTGGATTTATTCTAATTCAATTAGGGTTTTTAACCAATCTTGTGCATCCAACAAGTGATTTTGTGTCATTGGTTGAACATTTAGGTCATTTTCGTCCTCCCTAGCCTTATTCTAATCCAATTAGGGTTTTTAACCAATCTTGTGCATCCAATAAGTGATTTTGTGTCATTGGTTGAACATTTAGGTCATTTTCGTCCTCCCTAGGCTTATTCTAACCCAATCAGGGTTTTTAATTAATCTTGTGCATCCAATAAGTGATTTTGTGTCATTGGTTGAACATTTAGGTCATTTTCGTCCTCCCTAGGCTTATTCTAACGCAATTAGGATTTTTCACCAATCTTTTGCATCCAATAAATGATTTTGTATCATTGGTTGAACTTTTAGGTCATTTTCGTCCTCCCTAGGTTTATTCTATTCCAATTAGGGTTTTTAACCAATCTTGTGCATCCAATAAGTGATTTTGTGTCATTGGTTGAACATCTAGGTCATTTTCGACATCCTTGGACTTATTCTAATTCAATTAGGGTTTTTAACCAATCTTGTGCATCCAACAAGTGATTTTGTGTCATTGGTTAAACATTTAGGTCATTTTCGTCCTCCTAGGCTTATTTTAATCCATTTAGGGTTTTTAAATAATCTTGTGCATCCAATAAGTGATTTTGTGTCATTGGTTGAACATTTAGGTCATTTTCGTCCTCCCTAGGCTTATTCTAACCCAATCAGGGTTTTTAATCAATTTTGTGCATCCAATAAGTGATTTTGTGTCATTGGTTGAACATTTAAGTCATTTTCGTCCTCCCTAGTTTTATTCTAATCCAATTAGGGTTTTTAACCAATCTTGTGCATCCAATAAGTGATTTTGTGTCATTGGTTGAACATCTAGGTCATTTTCGACATCCTTGGACTTATTCTAATTCAATTAGGGTTTTTAACCAATCTTGTGCATCCAACAAGTGATTTTTTGTCATTGGTTGAACATTTAGGTCATTTTCGTCCTCCCTAGGCTTATTTTAATCCATTTAGGGTTTTTAAATAATCTTGTGCATCCAATAAGTGATTTTGTGTCATTGGTTGAACATCTAGGTCATTTTCGACATCCTTGGATTTATTCTAATTCAATTAGGGTTTTTAACCAATCTTGTGCATCCAACAAGTGATTTTGTGTCATTGGTTGAAAATTTAGGTCATTTTCGTCCTCCCTAGCCTTATTCTAATCCAATTAGGGTTTTTAACCAATCTTGTGCATCCAATAAGTGATTTTGTGTCATTGGTTGAACATTTAGGTCATTTTCGTCCTCCTTAGGCTTATTCAAATCCAATTAGGGTTTTTAACCAATCTTGTGAATCCAATAAGTGATTTTGTATAATTGTTGAACATTTAGGTCATTTTCGTCATCCCTAGGCTTATTCCAATCTAATTAGGGTTTTTAACCAATCTTATGCATCCAATAAGTGATTTTGTGTCATTGGTTGAACATTTAGGTCATTTTCGTCCTCCCTAGGTTTATTCTAATCCAATTAGGGTTTTTAACCAATCTTGTGCAACCAATAAGTGATTTTGTGTCATTGGTTGAACATTTAGGTCATTTTCGTCCTCCCTAGGCTTATTTTAATCCATTTAGGGTTTTTAAATAATCTTGTGCATCCAATAAGTGATTTTGTGTCATTGGTTGAACATCTAGGTCATTTTCGACATCCTTGGATTTATTCTAATTCAATTAGGGTTTTTAACCAATCGTGTGCATCCAACAAGTGATTTTGTGTCATTGGTTGAACATTTAGGTCATTTTCGTCCTCCCTAGCCTTATTCTAATCCAATTAGGGTTTTTAACCAATCTTGTGCATCCAATAAGTGATTTTGTGTCATTGGTTGAACATTTAGGTCATTTTCGTCCTCCTTAGGCTTATTCAAATCCAATTAGGGTTTTTAACCAATCTTGTGAATCCAATAAGTGATTTTGTATCATTGTTGAACATTTAGGTCATTTTCGTCATCCCTAGGCTTATTCCAATCTAATTAGGGTTTTTAACCAATCTTATGCATCCAATAAGTGATTTTGTGTCATTGGTTGAACATTTAGGTCATTTTCGTCCTCCCTAGGTTTATTCTAATCCAATTAGGGTTTTTAACCAATCTTGTGCATCCAATAAGTGATTTTGTGTCATTGGTTGAACATTTAGGTCATTTTCATCCTCCCTAGGCTTATTTTAATCCATTTAGGGTTTTTAAATAATCTTGTGCATCCAATAAGTGATTTTCTGTCATTGGTTGAACATTTAGGTCATTTTCGTCCTCCCTAGGCTTATTCTAACCCAATCAGGGTTTTTAACCAATCTTGTGCATCCAATATGTGATTTTGTGTCATTGATTGAACATTTAGGTCATTTTCCTCCTCTCTAGGCTTATTCTAATCCAATTGGGGTTTTTAACCAATCTTGTACATCCAATAAGTGATTTTGTGTCATTGTTGAACATTTAGGTCATTTTCGTCATCCCTAGGCTTTTTCCAATCCAATTAGGGTTTTTAACCAATCTTATGCATCCAATAAGTGATTTTGTGCCATTGGTTGAACATTTAGGTCATTTTCGTCCTCCCTAGGTTTATTCTAATCCAATTAGGGTTTTTAACCAATCTTGTGCATCCAATAAGTGATTTTGTGTCATTGGTTGAACATTTAGGTCATTTTCGTCCTCCCTAGGCTTATTTTAATCCATTTAGGGTTTTTAAATAATCTTGTGCATCCAATAAGTGATTTTTTGTAATTGGTTGAACATCTAGGTCATTTTCGACATCCTTGGATTTATTCTAATTCAATTAGGGTTTTTAACCAATCTTGTGCATCCAACAAGCGATTTTGTGTCATTGGTTGAACATTTAGATCATTTTCGTCCTCCCTAGCCTTATTCTAATCCAATTAGGGTTTTTAACCAATCTTGTGCATCCAATAATTGATTTTGTGTCATTGGTTGAACATTTAGGTCATTTTCATCCTTCTAGGCTTATTTTAATCCATTTAGGGTTTTTAAACAATCTTGTGCATCCAATAAGTGATTTTGTGTCATTGGTTGAACATTTAGGTCATTTTCGTCCTCCCTAGGCTTATTCTAACCCAATCAGGGTTTTTAATCAATTTTGTGCATCCAATAAGTGATTTTGTGTCATTGGTTGAACATTTAGGTCATTTTCGTCCTCCCTAGGCTTATTCTAATGCAATTAGGGTTTTTCACCAATCTTGTGCATCCAAGAAATGATTTTGTATCATTGGTTGAACTTTTAGGTCATCTTCGTCCTCCCTAGGTTTATTCTAATCCAATTAGGGTTTTTAACCAATCTTGTGCATCCAATAAGTGATTTCGTGGCATTGGTTGAACATTTAGGTCATTTTCCTCCTCTCTAGGCTTATTCTAATCCAATTGGGGTTTTTAACCAATCTTGTACATCCAATAAGTGATTTTGTGTCATTGTTGAACATTTAGGTCATTTTCGTCTTCCCTAGGCTTTTTCCAATCCAATTAGGGTTTTTAACCAATCTTATGCATCAAATAAGTGATTTTGTGTCATTGGTTGAACATTTAGGTCATTTTAGTCCTCCCTAGGCTTATTCAAATCCAATTAGGGTTTTTAACCAATCTTGTGAATCCAATAAGTGATTTTGTGTCATTGGATGAACATTTAGGTCATTTTCGTCATCCTTGGACTTATTCTAATTCAATTAGGGTTTTTAATCAATCTTGTGCATCCAACAAGTGATTTTCTGGCATTGGTTGAATATTTAGGTCATTTTCGTCCTCCCTAGGCTTATTCAAATCCAATTAGGGTTTTTAACCAATCTTGTGAATCCAATAAGTGATTTTGTGTCATTGGTTAAACATTCAGGTCATTTTCGTCCTCCTTCAACATATTCTAATCCATTTAGGGTTTTTAACCAATCTTGTGCATCCAATACGTGATTTTCTGTCATTGGTTGAACATTTAGGTCATTTTCGTCCTCCCTAGGCTTATTCTAATCCAATTAGGGTTTTTAACCAATCTTGTGCATCCAATAAGTGATTTTGTGTCATTGGTTGAACATTTAGGTCATTTTCCTCCTCTCTAGGCTTATTCTAATCCAATTGGGGTTTTTAACCAATCTTGTACATCCAATAAGTGATTTTGTGTCATTGTTGAACATTTAGGTCATTTTCGTCATCCCTAGGCTTTTTCCAATCCAATTAGGGTTTTTAACCAATCTTATGCATCCAATAAGTGATTTTGTGCCACTGGTTGAACATTTAGGTCATTTTCGTCCTCCCTAGGTTTATTCTAATCCAATTAGGGTTTTTAACCAATCTTGTGCATCCAATAAGTGATTTTGTGTCATTGGTTGAACATTTAGGTCATTTTCGTCCTCCCTAGGCTTATTTTAATCCATTTAGGGTTTTTAAATAATCTTGTGCATCCAATAAGTGATTTTGTGTCATTGGTTGAACATCTAGGTCATTTTCGACATCCTTGGATTTATTCTAATTCAATTAGGGTTTTTAACCAATCGTGTGCATCCAACAAGTGATTTTGTGTCATTGGTTGAACATTTAGGTCATTTTCGTCCTCCCTAGCCTTATTCTAATCCAATTAGGGTTTTTAACCAATCTTGTGCATCCAATAAGTGATTTTGTGTCATTGGTTGAACATTTAGGTCATTTTCGTCCTCCTTCAAGTTATTCTAATTCAATTAGGGTTTTTAACCAATCTTGTGCATCCAATAAGTGATTTTGTGTCATTGGTTGAACATTTAGGTCATTTTCCTCCTCTCTAGGCTTATTCTAATCCAATTGGGGTTTTTAACCAATCTTGTACATCGAATAAGTGATTTTGTGTCATTGTTGAACATTTAGGTCATTTTCATCTTCCCTAGGCTTATTCCAATCCAATTAGGGTTTTTAACAAATCTTATGCATCCAATAAGTGATTTTGTGTCATTGGTTGAACATTTAGGTCATTTTCGTCCTCCCTAGGTTTATTCTAATCCAATTAGGGTTTTTAACCAATCTTGTGCATCCAATAAGTGATTTTGTGTCATTGGTTGAACATTTAGGTCATTTTCATCCTCCCTAGGCTTATTTTAATCCATTTAGGGTTTTTAAATAATCTTGTGCATCCAATAAGTGATTTTCTGTCATTGGTTGAACATTTAGGTCATTTTCGTCCTCCCTAGGCTTATTCTAACCCAATCAGGGTTTTTAATCAATCTTGTGCATCCAATAAGTGATTTTGTGTCATTGGTTGAACATTTAGGTCATTTTCGTCCTCCCTAGGCTTATTCTAATGCAATTAGGATTTTTCACCAATCTTGTGCATCCAATAAATGATTTTGTATCATTGGTTGAACTTTTAGGTCATTTTCGTCCTCCCTAGGTTTATTCTATTCCAATTAGGGTTTTTAACCAATCTTGTGCATCCAATAAGTGATTTTGTGTCATTGGTTGAACATCTAGGTCATTTTCGACATCCTTGGACTTATTCTAATTCAATTAGGGTTTTTAACCAATCTTGTGCATCCAACAAGTGATTTTGTGTCATTGGTTAAACATTTAGGTCATTTTCGTCCTCCTAGGCTTATTTTAATCCATTTAGGGTTTTTAAATAATCTTGTGCATCCAATAAGTGATTTTGTGTCATTGGTTGAACATTTAGGTCATTTTCGTCCTCCCTAGGCTTATTCTAACCCAATCAGGGTTTTTAATCAATTTTGTGCATCCAATAAGTGATTTTGTGTCATTGGTTGAACATTTAAGTCATTTTCGTCCTCCCTAGTTTTATTCTAATCCAATTAGGGTTTTTAACCAATCTTGTGCATCCAATAAGTGATTTTGTGTCATTGGTTGAACATCTAGGTCATTTTCGACATCCTTGGACTTATTCTAATTCAATTAGGGTTTTTAACCAATCTTGTGCATCCAACAAGTGATTTTTTGTCATTGGTTGAACATTTAGGTCATTTTCGTCCTCCCTAGGCTTATTTTAATCCATTTAGGGTTTTTAAATAATCTTGTGCATCCAATAAGTGATTTTGTGTCATTGGTTGAACATCTAGGTCATTTTCGACATCCTTGGATTTATTCTAATTCAATTAGGGTTTTTAACCAATCTTGTGCATCCAATAAGTGATTTCGTGTCATTGGTTGAACATTTAGGTCATTTTCCTCCTCTCTAGGCTAATTCTAATCCAATTGGGGTTTTTAACCAATCTTGTACATCGAATAAGTGATTTTGTGTCATTGTTGAACATTTAGGTCATTTTCGTCTTCCCTAGGCTTATTCCAATCCAATTAGGGTTTTTAACCAATCTTATGCATCCAATAAGTTATTTTGTGTCATTGGTTGAACATTTAGGTCATTTTCGTCCTCCCTAGGTTTATTCTAATCCAATTAGGGTTTTTAACCAATCTTGTGCATCCAATAAGTGATTTTGTGTCATTGGTTGAACATTTAGGTCATTTTCATCCTCCCTAGGCTTATTTTAATCCATTTAGGGTTTTTAAATAATCTTTTGCATCCAATAAGTGATTTTCTGTCATTGGTTGAACATTTAGGTCATTTTCGTCCTCCCTAGGCTTATTCTAACCCAATCAGGGTTTTGAATCAATCTTGTGCATCCAATAAGTGATTTTGTGTCATTGGTTGAACATTTAGGTCATTTTCGTCCTCCCTAGGCTTATTCTAATGCAATTAGGATTTTTCACCAATCTTGTGCATCCAATAAATGATTTTGCATCATTGGTTGAACTTTTAGGTCATTTTCGTCCTCCCTATGTTTATTCTAATCCAATTAGGGTTTTTAACCAATCTAGTGCATCCAATAAGTGATTTTGTGTCATTGGTTGAACATCTAGGTCATTTTCGACATCCTTGGACCTATTCTAATTCAATTAGGGTTTTTAAACAATCTTGTGCATCCAACAATTTATTTTGTGTCATTGGTTGAACATTTAGGTTATTTTAGTCCTCCCTAGGCTTCTTCTAACCCAATCATGGTTTTTAATCAATCTTGTGCATCCAATAAGTGATTTTGAATCATTGGTTGAACATTTAGGTCATTTTCGTCCTCCCTAGGCTTATTCTACTGCAATTAGGGTTTTTCATCAATCTTGTGCATCCAATAAATGATTTTGTATCATTGGTTGAACTTTTAGGTCATTTTCGTCCTCCCTAGGTTTATTCTTTTCCAATTAGGGTTTTTAACCAATCTTGTGCATCCAATAAGTGATTTTGTGTCATTGGTTGAACATTTAGGTCATTTTCGTCCTCATTCAACTTATTCTAATCTAATTAGGGTTTTTATCCAATCTTGTGCATCCAATAAGTGATTTTGTGTCATTGGTTGAACATTTAGGTCATTTTCCTCCTCTCTAGGCTTATTCTAATCCAATTGGGGTTTTTAACCAATCTTGTACATCCAATAAGTGATTTTGTGTCATTGTTGAACATTTAGGTCATTTTCGTCATCCCTAGGCTTTTTCCAATCCAATTAGGGTTTTTAACCAATCTTATGCATCCAATAAGTGATTTTGTGCCACTGGTTGAACATTTAGGTCATTTTCGTCCTCCCTAGGTTTATTCTAATCCAATTAGGGTTTTTAACCAATCTTGTGCATCCAATAAGTGATTTTGTGTCATTGGTTGAACATTTAGGTCATTTTCGTCCTCCCTAGGCTTATTTTAATCCATTTAGGGTTTTTAAATAATCTTGTGCATCCAATAAGTGATTTTGTGTCATTGGTTGAACATCTAGGTCATTTTCGACATCCTTGGATTTATTCTAATTCAATTAGGGTTTTTAACCAATCTTGTGCATCCAACAAGTGATTTTGTGTCATTGGTTGAACATTTAGGTCATTTTCGTCCTCCCTAGCCTTATTCTAATCCATTTAGGGTTTTTAACCAATCTTGTGCATCCAATTCGTGATTTTCTGTCATTGGTAGAACATTTAGGTCATTCTCGTCCTCCCTAGGCTTATTCTAATCCAATTAGGGTTTTTAAATAATCTAGTGCATCCAATAAGTGATTTTGTGCCATTGGTTGAACAACTAGGTCATTTTCGACATCCTTGGACTTATTCTAATTCAATTAGGGTTTTTAAACAATCTTGTGCATCCAACAATTGATTTTGTGTCATTGGTTGAACATTTAGGTCATTTTCGTCCTTCCTAGGCTTATTCTAACCCAATCAGGGTTTTTAATCAATCTTGTGCATCCAATAAGTGATTTTTTGTCATTGGTTGAACATTTAGGTCTTTTGTGTCCTCCCTAGGCTTATTCTAATGCAATTAGGGTTTTTCACCAATCTTGTGCATCCAATAAATGATTTTGTATCATTGGTTGAACTTTTAGGTCATTTTCGTCCTCCCTAGGTTTATTCTAATCCAATTAGGGTTTTTAACCAATCTTGTGCATCCAATAAGTGATTTTGTGTCATTGGTTGAACATTTAGGTCATTTTCGTCCTCCTTCAACTTATTCTAATCCAATTAGGGTTTTTAACCAATCTTGTGCATCCAATAAGTGATTTTGTGTCATTGGTTGAACGTTTAGGTCATTTTCCTCCTCTCTAGGCTTATTCTAATCCAATTGGGGTTTTTAACCAATCTTGTACATCCAATAAGTGATTTTGTGTCATTGTTGAACATTTAGGTCATTTTCGTCCTCCCTAGGCTTATTCTAATCCAATTAGGGTTTTTAATAAATCTTGTTCATCCAATAAGTGATTTTGTGTCATTGGTAGAAGATTTTGGTCATTTTCGTCCTCCATATGCTTATTTTAATCCATTTAGGGTTTTTAAATAATCTAGTGCATCCAATAAGTGATTTTGTGTCATTGGTTGAACATCTATGTCATTTTCGACATCCTTGGACTTATTCTAATTCAATTAGGGTTTTTATACAATCTTGTGCATCCAACAATTGATTTTGTGTCATTGGTTGAACATTTAGGTCATTTTCGTCCTCCCTAGGGTTATTCTAACCCAATCAGGATTTTTAATCAATCTTGTGCATCCAATAAGTGATTTTGAATCATTGGTTGAACATTTAGGTCATTTTCGTCCTCCCTAGGCTTATTCTAATGCAATTAGGGTTTTTCATCAATCTTGTGCATCCAATAAATGATTTTGTATCATTGGTTGAACTTTTAGGTCATTTTCGTCCTCCCTAGGTTTATTCTTTTCCAATTAGGGTTTTTAACCAATCTTGTGCATCCAATAAGTGATTTTGTGTCATTGGTTGAACATTTAGGTCATTTTCGTCCTCATTCAACTTAATCTAATCTAATTAGGGTTTTTAACCAATCTTGTGCATCCAATAAGTGATTTTGTGTCATTGGTTGAACATTTAGGTCATTTTCCTCCTCTCTAGGCTTATTCTAATCCAATTGGGGTTTTTAACCAATCTTGTACATCCAATAAGTGATTTTGTGTCATTGTTGAACATTTAGGTCATTTTTGTCATCCCTAGGCTTTTTCCAATCCAATTAGGGTTTTTAACCAATCTTATGCATCCAATAAGTGATTTTGTGCCACTGGTTGAACATTTAGGTCATTTTCGTCCTCCCTAGGTTTATTCTAATCCAATTAGGGTTTTTAACCAATCTTGTGCATCCAATAAGTGATTTTGTGTCATTGGTTGAACATTTAGGTCATTTTCGTCCTCCCTAGGCTTATTTTAATCCATTTAGGGTTTTTAAATAATCTTGTGCATACAATAAGTGATTTTTTGTCATTGGTTGAACATCTAGGTCATTTTCGACATCCTTGGATTTATTCTAATTCAATTAGGGTTTTTAACCAATCTTGTGCATCCAACAAGTGATTTTGTGTCATTGGTTGAACATTTAGGTCATTTTCGTCCTCCCTAGCCTTATTCTAATCCAATTAGGGTTTTTAACCAATCTTGTGGATCCAATAAGTGATTTTGTGTCATTGGTTGAACATTTAGGTCATTTTCCTCCTCTCTAGGCTTATTCTAATCCAATTGGGGTTTTTAACCAATCTTGTACATCCAATTAGTGATTTTGTGTCATCGTTGAACATTTAGGTCATTTTCGTCTTCCCTAGGCTTATACCAATCCAATTAGGGTTTTTAACCAATCTTATGCATCCAATAAGTGATTTTGTGTCATTGGTTGAACATTTAGGTTATTTTCGTCCTCCCTAGGCTTATTCAAATCCAATTAGGGTTTTTAACCAATCTTGTGAATCCAA
>JBBPBQ010000267.1:0-12680 GCA_037974755.1 Cicer yamashitae | reverse complement strand
TGGTTGAACATTTAGGTCATTTTCGTCCTCCCTAGGCTTATTTTAAACCAATTTGGGTTTTTAACCAATCTTGTGCATCCAATATGTGATTTTGTGTCATGGTTGAACATTTAGGTCATTTTCGTCCCCCCTAGGTTTATTCTAATCCAATTAGGGTTTTTAACCAATCTTGTGCATGCAATATGTGATTTTGTGTCATTGGTTGCACATTTAGGTCATTTTTGTCCTCCCTAGGCTTATTCTAATCCAATTAAGGTTTTTAACCAATCTTGTGCATATAATAAGTGATTTTATGTCTTTGGTAATCCAATTAGGTCATTTTGGTCCTCCCTATGCTTATTCTATTCCAATTAGGGTTTTTAACCAATCTTATGCATCCAATATGTGATTTTGTGTCATTTTGTTTCATTGGTTGAACATTTAGGTCATTTTCGTTCTCCCTAGGCTTATTTTAAACCAATTTGGGTTTTTAACCAATCTTGTGCATCCAATATGTGATTTTGTGTCATTGGTTGTACATTTAGGTCATTTTCGTCCTCCCTAGGCTTATTTTAATCCAATTAGGGTTTGTAACCAATCTTGTGCATATAATAAGTGATTTTATGTCATTGGTAATCCAATTAGGTCATTTTTGTCCTCGCTAGGCTTATTCTAATCCAATTTGGGTTTTTAACCAATCTTATGCATCCAATATGTGATTTTGTGTCATTTTGTGTCATAGGTTGAACATTTAGGTCATTTTCGTCCTCCCCAGGCTTATTCTAATCCACTTAGGATTTTTATCCAATCTTGTGCATCCAATATGTGATTTTGTGTCAATTTGTGTCATTGGTTGAACATTTAGGTCATTTTCGTCCTCGCTAGGCTTATTCTAATCCAATTAGGGTTTTTAACCAATCCTGTGCATCCAATATGTGATTTTGTGTCATTGGTTGAACGTTTAGGTCATTTTCGTCCTCCCTAGGCTTATTCTAATCCAATTAGGGTTTTTAACCAATCTTGTGCATATAATAAGTGATTTTATGTCATTGGTAATCCAGTTACGTCATTTTCGTCCTCGCTAGGCTTATTCTAATCCAATTAGGGTTTTTAACCAATCTTATGCATCCAATATGTGATTTTGTGTCATTTTGTGTCATTGGTTGAACATTTAGGTCATTTTCGTCCTCCCTAGGCTTATTTTAAACCAATTTGGGTTTTTAACCAATCTTGTGCATCCAATATGTGATTTTGTGTCATGGTTGAACATTTAGGTCATTTTCGTCCTCCCTAGGCTTATTCTAATCCAATTAGGGTTTTTAACCAATCTTGTGCATGCAATATGTGATTTTGTGTCATTGGTTGCACATTTAGGTCATTTTTGTCCTCCCTAAGCTTATTCTAATCCAATTAGGGTTTTTAACCAATCTTGTGCATATAATAAGGGATTTTATGTCTTTGGTAATCCAATTAGGTCATTTTGGTCCTCCGTATGCTTATTCTAATCCAATTAGGGTTTTTGACCAATCTTGTGCATATAATAAGTGATTTTGTGTTATTGGTAATCCAATTAGGTCATTTTCGTCCTCGCTAGGCTTATTCTAATCCAATTAGGGTTTTTAACCAATCTTGTGCATCCAATATGTGATTTTGTGTCATTGGTTGAACGTTTAGGTCATTTTCGTCCTCCCTAGGCTTATTCTAATCCAATTAGGGTTTTTAACCAATCTTGTGCATATAATAAGTGATTTTTTTGCATTGGTAATCCAATAAGTTCATTTTCGTCCTCGCTAGATTTATTCTAATCCAATTAGGGTTTTTAACCAATCTTGTGCATCCAATATCTGATTTTGTGTCATTGGTTGCACATTTAGGTCATTTTCGTCCTCCCTAGGCTTATTCTCATCTAATTAGGGTTTTGAACCAATCTTGTGCATATAATAAGTGATTTTATGTCATTGGTAATCCAATTAGGTCATTTTCGTCCTCGCTAGGCTTATTCTAATCCAATTAGGGTTTTTAACCAATCTTATGCATCCAATATGTGATTTTGTGTCATTTTGTGTCATTGGTTGAACATTTAGGTCATTTTCGTCCTCCCTAGGCTTATTTTAAACCAATTTGGGTTTTTAACCAATCTTGTGCATCCAATATGTGATTTTGTGTCATTTTGTATCATTGGTTGCACATTTAGGTCATTTTCGTCCTCCCTAGGCTTATTCTAATCCAATTAGGGTTTTTAACCAATCTTGTGCATCCAATATGTTATTTTGTGTCATTGGTTGCACATTTAGGTCATTTTTGTCCTCCCTAGGTTTATTCTAATCCAATTAGGGTTTTTAACCAATCTTGTGCATATAATAAGTGATTTTATGTCATTGGTAATCCAATTAGGTAGTTTTCGTCCTCGCTAGGCTTATTCTAATCCAATTAGGGTTTTTAACCAATCTTATGCATCCAATATGTGATTTTGTGTCATTTTGTGTCATTGGTTGAACATTTAGGTCATTTTCGTCCTCCCTAGGCTTATTTTAAACCAATTTGGGTTTTTAACCAATCTTGTGCATCCAATATGTGATTTTGTGTCACTGGTTGCACATTTAGGTCATTTTCGTTCTCCCTAGGCTTATTCTAATCCAATTAGGGTTTCTAACCAATCTTGTGCATCCAATATGTGATTTTGTGTCATTGGTTGAACATTTAGGTCATTTTCGTCCTCCCCAGGCTTATTCTAATCCAATTAGGATTTTTATCCAATTTTGTGCATCCCATATGTGATTTTGTGTCAATTTGTGTCATTGGTTGCACATTTAGGTCATTTTGGTCCTCCCTAGGCTTATTCTAATCCAATTAGGGTTGTTAACCAATCTTGTTCTTATAATAAGTGATTTTGTGTCGTTTGTAATCAGATTAGGTCATTTTCATCCTCGCTAAACTTATTCTAATCCAATTAGGGTTTTTAACCAATCATGTGCATGCAATATGAGATTTTGTGTCATTGGTAATCCAATAAATTCATTTTCGTCCTCGCTAGACTTATTCTAATCCAATTAGGGTTTTTAACCAATCTTGTGCATCCAATATGTGACTTTGTGTCATTGGTTGAACATTTAGGTCATTTTCGTCCTCCCTAGGCTTATTCTTATCCAATTAGGGTTTTTAACCAATCTTGTGCATATAATAAGTGATTTTTTGTCATTGGTAATCCAATTAGGTCATTTTTGTCCTCCCTAGGCTTATTCTAATCCAATTAGGGTTTTTAACCAATCTTGTGCATCCAATATGTGATTTTGTGTCATTGGTTGAACATTTAGGTCATTTTCGTCCTCCCTAGGCTTATTCTAATCCAATTAGCGTTTTTAACCAATCTTGTGCATCCAATATGTGATTTTGTGTCATTTTGTGTCATTGGTTGAACATTTAGGTCATTTTCGTCCTCCCTAGGGTTATTCTAATCCAATTAGGGTTTTTAACCAATCTTGTGCATCCAATATGTGATTTTGTGTCATTGGTTGCACATTTAGGTCATTTTCGTCCTCCCTAGGCTTATTCTAATCCAATTAGGGTTTTTAACCAGTCTTGTGCATCCAATATGTGATTTTGTGTCAATTTGTGTCATTGGTTGAACATTTAGGTCATTTTCGTCCTCCCTAGGCTTATTCTAATCCAATTAGGGTTTTTAACCAATCTTGTGCATCCAATATGTGATTTTGTGTCATTGGTTGCACATTTAGGTCATTTTCGTCCTCCCTAGGCTTATTCTAATGCAATTATGGTTTTTAACCAATCTTGTGCATATAATAAGTGATTTTATGTCATTGGTAATCCAATTAGGTCATTTTTGTCCTCGCTAGGCTTATTCTAATCCAATTAGGGTTTTTAACCAATCTTATGCATCCAATATGTGATTTTGTGTCATTTTGTGTCATAGGTTGAACATTTAGGTCATTTTCGTCCTCCCCAGGCTTATTCTAATCCACTTAGGATTTTTATCCAATCTTGTGCATCCAATATGTGATTTTGTGTCAATTTGTGTCATTGGTTGAACATTTAGGTCATTTTCGTCCTGCCTAGGCTTATTCTAATCCAATTAGGGTTTTTAACCAATCTTGTGCATCCAATATGTGATTTTGTGTCATTGGTTGCACATTTAGGTCATTTTCGTCCTCCCTAGGCTTATTCTAATCCAATTAGGGTTTTTAACCAATCTTGTGCATATAATAAGTGATTTTATGTCATTGGTAATCCAATTACGTCATTTTCGTCCTCGCTAGGCTTATTCTAATCCAATTAGGGTTTTTAACCAATCTTGTGCATCCAATATGTGATTTTGTGTCATTGGTTGAACGTTTAGGTCATTTTCGTCCTCCCTAGGCTTATTCTAATCCAATTAGGGTTTTTAACCAATCTTGTGCATATAATAAGTGATTTTATGTCAATTGTAATCCAATTAGGTCATTTTTGTCCTCGCTAGGCTTATTCTAAGCCAATTAGAGTTTTTAACCAATCTTATGCATCCAATATGTGATTTTGTGGCATTTTGTGTCATAGGTTGAACATTTAGGTCATTTTCGTCCTCCCCATGCTTATTCTAATCCACTTACGATTTTTATCCAATCTTGTGCATCCAATATGTGATTTTGTGTCAATTTGTGTCATTGGTTGAACATTTAGGTCATTTTCGTCCTCCCTAGGCTTATTCTAATCCAATTAGGGTTTTTAACCAATCTTGTGCATCCAATATGTGATTTTGTGTCATTGGTTGAACGTTTAGGTCATTTTCGTCCTCCCTAGGCTTATTCTAATCCAATTAGGGTTTTTAACCAATCTTGTGCATATAATAAGTGATTTTTTTGCATTGGTAATCCAATAAGTTCATTTTCGTCCTCGCTAGACTTATTCTTATCCAATTAGGGTTTTTAACCAATCTTGTGCATCCAATATCTGATTTTTTGTCATTGGTTGCACATTTAGGTCATTTTCGTCCTCCCTAGGCTTATTCTCATCCAATTAGGGTTTTGAACCAATCTTGTGCATATAATAAGTGATTTTATGTCATTGGTAATCCAATTAGGTCATTTTCGTCCTCGCTAGGCTTATTCTAATCCAATCAGGGTTTTTAACCAATCTTATGCATCCAATATGTGATTTTGTGTCATTTTGTGTCATTGGTTGAACATTTAGGTCATTTTCGTCCTCCCTAGGCTTATTTTAAACCAATTTGGGTTTTTAACCAATCTTGTGCATCCAATATGTGATTTTGTGTAATTGGTTGTACATTTAGGTCATTTTCGTCCTCCCTAGGCTTATTCTAATCCAATTAGGGTTTGTAACCAATCTTGTGCATATAATAAGTGATTTTACGTCATTGGTAATCCAATTAGGTCATTTTCATCCTCGCTAGGCTTATTCTAATCCAATTAGGGTTTTTAACCAATCTTATGCATCCAATATGTGATTTTGTGTCATTGGTTGAACATTTAGGTCTTTTTCGTCCTCCATAGGCTTATTTTAAACCAATTTGGGTTTTTAACCAATCTTGTGCATCCAATATGTGATTTTGTGTCATGGTTGAACATTTAGGTCATTTTCGTCCTCCCTAGGTTTATTCTAATCCAATTAGGGTTTTTAACCAATCTTGTGCATGCAATATGTAATTTTGTGTCATTGGTTGCACATTTAGGTCATTTTTGTCCTCCCTAGGCTTCTTCTAATCCAATTAGGGTTTTTAACCAATCTTGTGCATATAATAAGTGATTTTATGTCTTTGGTAATCCAATTAGGTCATTTTGGTCCTCCCTATGCTTATTCTAATCCAATTAGGGTTTTTGACCAATCTTGTGCATATAATATGTGATTTTGTGTTATTGGTAATCCAATTAGGTCATTTTCGTCCTCGCTAGGCATATTCTAATCCAATTAGGGTTTTTAACCAATCTTGTGCATCCAATATGTGATTTTGTGTCATTGGTTGAACGTTTAGGTCATTTTCGTCCTCCCTAGGCTTATTCTAATCCAATTAGGGTTTTTAACCAATCTTGTGCATATAATAAGTGATTTTATGTCAATTGTAATCCAATTAGGTCATTTTTGTCCTCGCTAGGCTTATTCTAATCCAATTAGGGTTTTTAACCAATCTTATGCATCCAATATGTGATTTTGTGTCATTTTGTGTCATAGGTTGAACATTTAGGTCATTTTCGTCCTCCCCATGCTTATTCTAATCCACTTAGGATTTTTATCCAATCTTGTGCATCCAATATGTGATTTTGTGTCAATTTGTGTCATTGGTTGAACATTTAGGTCATTTTCGTCCTCCCTAGGCTTATTCTAATCCAATTAGGGTTTTTAACCAATCTTGTGCATCCAATATGTGACTTTGTGTCATTGGTTGAACATTTAGGTCATTTTGGTCCTCCCTAGGCTTATTCTAATCCAATAAGGGTTTTTAACCAATCTTGAGCATCCAATATGTGATTTTGTGTCATTGGTTGCACATTTAGGTCATTTTCGTCCTCCCTAAGCTTATTCTAATCGAATTAGGGTTTTTACTCAATCTTATGCATCCAACATGTGATTTTGTGTCATTGGTTGAACATTTAGGTCATTTTCGTCCTCCCCAGGCTTATTCTAATCCACTTAGGATTTTTATCCAATCTTGTGCATCCAATATGTGATTTTGTGTCAATTTGTGTCATTGGTTGAACATTTAGGTCATTTTCGTCCTCCCTAGGCTTATTTTAAACCAATTTGGGTTTTTAACCAATCTTGTGCATCCAATATGTGATTTTGTGTCATTGGTTGTACATTTAGGTCATTTTCGTCCTCCCTAGGCATATTTTAATCCAATTTGGGTTTTTAACCAATCTTGTGCATCCAATATGTGATTTTGTGTCATGGTTGAACATTTAGGTTATTTTCGTCCTCCCTAGGTTTATTCTAATCCAATTAGGGTTTTTAACCAATCTTGTGCATGCAATATGTGATTTTGTGTCATTGGTTGCACATTTAGGTCATTTTTGTCCTCCCTAGGCTTATTCTAATCCAATTAGGGTTTTTAACCAATCTTGTGCATATAATAAGTGATTTTATGTCTTTGGTAATCCAATTAGGTCATTTTGGTCCTCCCTATGCTTATTCTAATCCAATTAGGGTTTTTGACCAATCTTGTGCATATAATAAGTGATATTGTGTTATTGGTAATCCAATTAGGTCATTTTCGTCCTCGCTAGGCTTATTCTAATCCAATTAGGGTTTTTAACCAATCTTGTGCATCCAATATGTGATTTTGTGTCATTGGTTGAACGTTTAGGTCATTTTCGTCCTCCCTAGGCTTATTCTAATCCAATTAGGGTTTTTAACCAATCTTGTGCATATAATAAGTGATTTTATGTCATTGGTAATCCAATTACGTCATTTTCGTCCTCGCTAGGCTTATTCTAATCCAATTAGGGTTTTTAACCAATCTTATGCATCCAATATGTGATTTTGTGTCATTTTGTGTCACTGGTTGAACATTTAGGTCATTTTCGTCCTCCCTAGGCTTATTTTAAACCAATTTGGGTTTTTAACCAATCTTGTGCATCCAATATGTGATTTTGTGTCATTGGTTGTACATTTAGGTCATTTTCGTCCTCCCTAGGCTTATTCTAATCCAATTAGGGTTTGTAACCAATCTTGTGCATATAATAAGTGATTTTATGTCATTGGTAATCCAATTAGGTCATTTTCGTCCTCCCTAGGCTTATTCTAATCCAATTAGGGTTTTTAACCAATCTTATGCATCCAATATGTGATTTTGTGTCATTGGTTGCACATTTAGGTCATTTTTGTCCTCCCTAGGCTTATTCTAATCCAATTAGGGTTTTTAACCAATCTTGTGCATATAATAAGGGATTTTATGTCTTTGGTAATCCAATTAGGTCATTTTGGTCCTCCCTATGCTTATTCTAATCCAATTAGGGTTTTTGACCAATCTTGTGCATATAATAAGTGATTTTGTGTTATTGGTAATCCAATTAGGTCATTTTCGTCCTCGCTAGGCTTATTCTAATCCAATTAGGGTTTTTAACCAATCTTGTGCATCCAATATGTGATTTTGTGTCATTGGTTGAACGTTTAGGTCATTTTCGTCCTCCCTAGGCTTATTCTAATCCAATTAGGGTTTTTAACCAATCTTGTGCATATAATAAGTGATTTTTTTGCATTGGTAATCCAATAAGTTCATTTTCGTCCTCGCTAGACTTATTCTAATGCAATTAGGGTTTTTAACCAATCTTGTGCATCCAATATCTGATTTTGTGTCATTGGTTGCACATTTAGGTCATTTTCGTCCTCCCTAGGCTTATTCTCATCCAATTAGGGTTTTGAACCAATCTTGTGCATATAATAAGTGATTTTATGTCATTGGTAATCCAATTAGGTCATTTTCGTCCTCGCTAGGCTTATTCTAATCCAATTAGGGTTTTTAACCAATCTTATGCATCCAATATGTGATTTTGTGTCATTTTGTGTCATTGGTTGAACATTTAGGTCATTTTCGTCCTCCCTAGGCTTATTTTAAACCAATTTGGGTTTTTAACCAATCTTGTGCATCCAATATGTGATTTTGTGTCATTTTGTATCATTGGTTGCACATTTAGGTCATTTTCGTCCTCCCTAGGCTTATTCTAATCCAATTAGGGTTTTTAACCAATCTTGTGCATCCAATATGTTATTTTGTGTCATTGGTTGCACATTTAGGTCATTTTTGTCCTCCCTAGGTTTATTCTAATCCAATTAGGGTTTTTAACCAATCTTGTGCATATAATAAGTGATTTTATGTCATTGGTAATCCAATTAGGTAGTTTTCGTCCTCGCTAGGCTTATTCTAATCCAATTAGGGTTTTTAACCAATCTTATGCATCCAATATGTGATTTTGTGTCATTTTGTGTCATTGGTTGAACATTTAGGTCATTTTCGTCCTCCCTAGGCTTATTTTAAACCAATTTGGGTTTTTAACCAATCTTGTGCATCCAATATGTGATTTTGTGTCACTGGTTGCACATTTAGGTCATTTTCGTTCTCCCTAGGCTTATTCTAATCCAATTAGGGTTTCTAACCAATCTTGTGCATCCAATATGTGATTTTGTGTCATTGGTTGAACATTTAGGTCATTTTCGTCCTCCCCAGGCTTATTCTAATCCAATTAGGATTTTTATCCAATTTTGTGCATCCCATATGTGATTTTGTGTCAATTTGTGTCATTGGTTGCACATTTAGGTCATTTTGGTCCTCCCTAGGCTTATTCTAATCCAATTAGGGTTGTTAACCAATCTTGTTCTTATAATAAGTGATTTTGTGTCGTTTGTAATCAGATTAGGTCATTTTCATCCTCGCTAAACTTATTCTAATCCAATTAGGGTTTTTAACCAATCATGTGCATGCAATATGAGATTTTGTGTCATTGGTAATCCAATAAATTCATTTTCGTCCTCGCTAGACTTATTCTAATCCAATTAGGGTTTTTAACCAATCTTGTGCATCCAATATGTGACTTTGTGTCATTGGTTGAACATTTAGGTCATTTTCGTCCTCCCTAGGCTTATTCTTATCCAATTAGGGTTTTTAACCAATCTTGTGCATATAATAAGTGATTTTTTGTCATTGGTAATCCAATTAGGTCATTTTTGTCCTCCCTAGGCTTATTCTAATCCAATTAGGGTTTTTAACCAATCTTGTGCATCCAATATGTGATTTTGTGTCATTGGTTGAACATTTAGGTCATTTTCGTCCTCCCTAGGCTTATTCTAATCCAATTAGGATTTTTAACTAATCTTGTGCATCCAATATGTGATTTTGTGTCATTTTGTGTCATTGGTTGAACATTTAGGTCATTTTCGTCCTCCCTAGGCTTATTCTAATCCAATTAGGGTTTTTAACCAATCTTGTGCATCCCATATGTGATTTTGTGTCAATTTGTGTCATTGGTTGAACATTTAGGTCATTTTCGTCCTCCCTAGGCTTATTCTAATCCAATTAGGGTTTTTAACCAATCTTGTGCATCCAATATGTGATTTTGTGTCATTGGTTGCACATTTAGGTCATTTTCGTCCTCCCTAGGCTTATTCTAATTCAATTAGGGTTTTTAACCAATATTGTGCATCCAATATGTGTTTTTGTGTCATTGGTTGAAAATTTAGGTCATTTTCGTCCTCCCTAGGCTTATTCTAATCCAATTAGGGTTTTTAACCAATCTTGTGCATCCAATATGTGATTTTGTGTCATTGGTTGAACATTTAGGTCATTTTCGTCCTCCCCAGGCTTATTCTAATCCAATTAGGATTTTTATCCAATCTTGTGCATCCAATGTGATTTTGTGTCAATTTGTGTCATTGGTTGAACATTTAGGTCATTTTCGTCCTCCCTAGGCTTATTCTAATCCAATTAGGGTTTTTAACCAATCTTGTGCATCCAATATGTGATTTTGTGTCATTGGTTGCACATTTAGGTCATTTTCGTCCTCCCTAGGCTTATTCTAATGCAATTATGGTTTTTAACCAATCTTGTGCATATAATAAGTGATTTTATGTCATTGGTAATCCAATTACGTCATTTTCGTCCTCGCTAGGCTTATTCTAATCCAATTAGGGTTTTTAACCAATCTTATGCATCCAATATGTGATTTTGTGTCATTTTGTGTCATTGGTTGAACATTTAGGTCATTTTCGTCCTCCCTAGGCTTACTTTTAACCAATTTGGGTTTTTAACCAATCTTGTGCATCCAATATGTGATTTTGTGTCATGGTTGAACATTTAGGTCATTTTCGTCCTCCCTAGGCTTATTCTAATCCAATTAGGGTTTTTAACCAATCTTGTGCATACAATAAGGGATTTTATGTCTTTGGTAATCCAATTAGGTCATTTTGGTCCTCCCTATGCTTATTCTAATCCAATTAGGGTTTTTGAACCAATCTTGTGCATATAATAAGTGATTTTATGTCATTGGTAATCCAATTAGGTCATTTTCGTCCTCGCTAGGCTTATTCTAATCCAATTAGGGTTTTTAACCAATCTTATGCATCCAATATGTGATTTTGTGTCATGTTGTGTCATTGGTTGAACATTTAGGTCATTTTCGTCCTCCCTAGGCTTATTTCAAACCAATTTGGGTTTTTAACCAATCTTGTGCATCCAATATGTGATTTTGTGTCATTGGTTGTACATTTAGGTCATTTTCGTCCTCCCTAGGCTTATTCTAATCCAATTAGGGTTTGTAACCAATCTTGTGCATATAATAAGTGATTTTATGTCATTGGTAATCCAATTAGGTCATTTTTGTCCTCGCTAGGCTTATTCTAATCCAATTAGGGTTTTTAACCAATCTTATGCATCCAATATGTGATTTTGTGTCATTTTGTGTCATAGGTTGAACATTTAGGTCATTTTCGTCCTCCCCAGGCTTATTCTAATCCACTTAGGATTTTTATCCAATCTTTTGCATCCAATATGTGATTTTGTGTCAATTTGTGTCATTGGTTGAACATTTAGGTCATTTTCGTCCTCCCTAGGCTTATTCTAATCCAATTAGGGTTTTTAACCAATCTTGTGCATCCAATATGTGATTTTGTGTCATTGGTTGCACATTTAGGTCATTTTCGTCCTCCCTAGGCTTATTCTAATCCAATTAGGGTTTTTAACCAATCTTGTGCATATAATAAGTGATTTTGTGTCATTGGTAATCCAATAAGTTCATTTTCGTCCTCGCTAGACTTATTCTTATCCAATTAGGGTTTTTAACCAATCTTGTGCATCCAATATGTGACTTTGTGTCATTGGTTGAAAATTTAGGTCATTTATGTCCTCCCTAGGCTTATTCTAATCCAATTAGGGTTTTTAACCAATCTTGTGCATCCAATATGTGATTTTGTGTCATTGGTTGCACATTTAGGTCATTTTCGTCCTCCCTAGGCTTATTCTAATCGAATTAGGGTTTTTAACCAATCTTGTGCATATAATAAGTGATTTTATGTCATTGGTAATCCAATTAGGTCATTTTCGTCCTCGCTAGGCTTATTCTAATCCAATTAGGGTTTTTAACCAATCTTATGCATCCAATATGTGATTTTGTGTCATTTTGTGTCATTGGTTGAACATTTAGGTCATTTTCGTCCTCCCTAGGCTTATTTTAAACGAATTTGGGTTTTTAACCAATCTTGTGCATCCAATATGTGATTTTGTGTCATGGTTGAACATTTAGGTCATTTTCCTCCTCCCTAGGCTTATTCTAATCCAATTAGGGTTTTTAACCAATCTTGTGCATGCAATATGTGATTTTGTGTCATTGGTTGCACATTTAGGTCATTTTTGTCCTCCCTAGGCTTATTCTAATCCAATTAGGGTTTTTAACCAATCTTGTGCATATAATAAGGGATTTTATGTCTTTGGTAATCCAATTAGGTCATTTTGGTCCTCCCTATGCTTATTCTAATCCAATTAGGGTTTTTGACCAATCTTGTGCATATAATAAGTGATTTTGTGTTATTGGTAATCCAATTAGGTCATTTTCGTCCTCGCTTGGCTTATTCTAATCCAATTAGGGTTTTTAACCAATCTTGTGCATCCAATATGTTATTTTGTGTCATTTTGTGTCATTGGTTGAACATTTAGGTCATTTTCGTCCTCCCTAGGCTTATTTTAAACCAATTTGGGTTTTTAACCA
>JBBPBQ010000266.1:0-12712 GCA_037974755.1 Cicer yamashitae | reverse complement strand
GACCTAAATGTTCAACCAATGACACAAAATCACATATTGGATGCACAAGATTGGTTAAAAACCCTAATTGGATTAGAATAAGCCTAGGGAGGGCGAAAATGACCTAAATGTTCAACCAATGACACAAAATGACACAAAATCACATATTGGATGCACAAGATTGGTTTAAGACCCTAATTGGATTAGAATAAGCCTAGGGAGGACGAAAATGACCTAAATGTTCAACCAATTACACAAAATGACACAAAATCACATATTGGATGCACAAAATTGGTTAAAAACCCTAATTGGATTGGAATAAGCCTAGGGAGGACGAAAATGACCTAAATATTCAACCAATGACACAAAATGACCCAAAATCACATAATTGATGCACAAGATTGGTTAAAAACCCTAACTGGATTAGAATAAGCCTAGGGAGGACCAAAATGACCGAAATGTTCAACCAATGAGACAATGACACAAAATCACATACTGGATGCACAAGATTGGTTAAAAACCCTAATTGGATTAGAATAATCCTAGGGAGGACGAAAATGACCTAAATGTTCAACCAATGAAACAAAATCACATATTGGATGCACAAGATTGGTTAAAAACCCTAATTGGATTAGAATAAGCCTAAGGAGGATGAAAATGACCTAAATGTTCAACCAATGACACAAAATCACATATTGGATGCACAAGATTGGTTAAAAACCCTAATTGGATTAGAATAAGCCTAGGGAGGGCGAAAATGACCTAAATGTTCAACCAATGACACAAAATGACACAAAATCACATATTGGATGCACAAGAATGGTTAAAAACCCTAATTGGATTAGAATAAGCCTAGGGAGGACGAAAATGACCTAAATGTTCAACCAATGACACAATATCACATATTGGATGCACAAGATTGGTTAAAAATCCTAATTGGATTAGAATGAGCCTAGGGAGGACGAAAATGACCTAAATGTTCAACCAATGACACAAAATGACACATAATCACATATTGGATGCACAAGATTGGTTAAAAACCGTAATTGGATTAGAATAAGCCTAGGGAGGACGAAAATGACCTAAATGTTCAACCAATGACACAAAATGACACAAAATCACATATTGGATGCAAAAGATTGGTTAAAAACCCTAAATGGATTAGAATAAGCCTAGGGAGGACGAAAATGACCTAAATGTTCAACCAATGACACAAAATGACACAAAATCACATATTGGATGCACAAGATTGGTTAAAAACCCTAATTGGATTAGAATAAGCCTAGGGAGAACGAAAATTACCTAAATGTTCAACCAATGACACAAAATGACACAAAATCACATATTGGATGCACAAGATTGGTTAAAAACCGTAACTGTATTAGAATAAGCCTAGGGAGGACGAAAATGACCTAAATGTTAAACGAATGACACAAAATGACACAAAATCACATATTGGATGCACAAGATTGGTTAAAAACCCTAATTCGATTAGAATTAGCCTAGGGAGGACGAAAATGACCTAAATGTTCAACCAATGACACAAAATGACACAAAATCACATATTGGATGCACAAGATTGGTTAAAAACCGTAATTGGATTAGAATAAGCCTAGGGAGGACGAAAATGACCTCAATGTTCAACCAATGACACAAAATCACATATTGGATGCACAAGATTGGTTAAGAACCATAATTGGATTAGAATAAGCCTAGGGAGGACGAAAATGACCTAAATGTTCAACCAATGACACAAAATGACACAAAATCACATATTGGATGCACAAGATTGGTTAAAAACCCTAATTGGATTAGAATAAGCCTAGGGAGGACGAAAATGACCTAAATGTTCAACCAATGACACAAAATGACACAAAATCACATATTGGATGCACAAGATTGGTTAAAAACCCTAATTTGATTAGAATAAGCCTAGGGAGGACGAAAACGACCTAAATGTTCAACTGATGACACAAAATGACACAAAATCACATATTGGATGCACAAGATTGGTTAAAAACCCTAATTGGATTAGAATAAGCCTAGGGAGGACGAAAATGACCTAAATGTTCAACCAATGACCCAAAATGACACAAAATCACATATTGGATGCACAAGATAGGTTAAAAACCCTAATTGGATTAGAATAAGCCTAGGGAGGACGAAAATGACCTAAATGTTCAACCAATGACACAAAATGACACAAAATCACATATTGGATGCACAAGATTGGTTAAAAACCCTAATTGGATTAGAATAAGCCTAGGAGGACGAAAATGACCTAAAAGTTCAACCAATGACACAAAATCACATATTAGATGCACAAGATTGGTTAAAAACCCTAATTGGATTAGAATAAGCCTAGGGAGGACGAAAATGACCTAAATGTTCAACCAATGACACAAAATGACACAAAATCACATATTGGATGCACAAGATTGGTTAAAAACCCTAATTGGATTAGAATAAGCCTAGGGAGGACGAAAATGACCTAAATGTTCAACCAATGACACAAAACAACACATAATCACATATTGGATGCACAAGATTGGTTAAAAACCCTAATTGGATTAGAATAAGCCTGTGGAGGACGAAAATGACCTAAATGTTCAACCAATGACACAAAATCACATATTGGACGCACAAGATTGGTTAAAAACGCTAATTGGATTAGAATAAGCCTAGGGAGGACGAAAATGACCTAAATTTTCAACCAATGACACCAAATCACATATTGGATGCACAAGATTGGTTAAAAACCCTAATTGGATTAGAATAAGCCTAGGGAGGACGAAAATGACCTAAATGTTCAACCAATGACACAAAATGACACAAAATCACATATTGGATGCACAAGATTGGTTAAAAACCCTAATTGGATTAGAATAAGCCTAGGGAGGACGAAAATGACCTAAATGTTCAACCAATGACACAAAATGACACAAAATCACATATTGGATGCACAAGATTGGTTAAAAACCCTAATTGGCGTAGAATAAGCCTAGGGAGGACAAAAATGACCTAAATGTTCAACCAATGACACAAAATCACATATTGGATGCACAAGATTGGTTACAAATCATAATTGGATTAAAATAACCCTAGGGAGGACGAAAATGACCTAAATGTTCAACCAATGACACAAAATCACATATTGGATGCACAGGATTGGTGAAAAACCCTAATTGGATTAGAATAAGCCTGGTGAGGACGAAAATGACCTAAATGTTCAACCAATGACACAAACTAACACAAAATCACATATCGGAAGCACAAGATTGGTTTAAAACCCTAATTGGATTAGAATAAGCCTAGGGGGAACGAAAATGACCTAAATGTTCAACCAATGACACAAAATCAGATACTGGATGCACAAGATTGGTTAAAAACCCTAATTGGATTAGAATAAGCCTAGGGAGGACGAAAATGACCTAAATGTTCAACCAATGACACAAAATGACACAAAATCACATATTGGATGCACAAGATTGGTTAAAAACCCTAATTGGATTAGAATATGCCTAGGGAGGACCAAAATGACCTAAATGTTCAACCAATGACACATAATGACACAAAATCACATATTGGATGCACAAGATTGGTTAAAAACCCTAATTGGATTAGAATAAGCCTAGGGAGGACGAAAATGACCTAAATGTTCAACCAATGACACAAAATGACACAAAATCACATATTGGATGCACAAGATTGGTTAAAAACCCTAATTGGATTAGAATAAGCCTAGGGAGGACGAAAATAACCTAAATGTTTAACCGATGACACAAAATGACACAAAATCACATATTGGATGCACAAGATTGGTTAAAAACCCTAGTTGGATTAGAATAAGCCTAAGGGGGACGAAAATGACCTAAATGTTTAACCAATGACACAAAATCACATATTGGATGCACAAGATTGGTTAAAAACCCTAATTGGATTAGAATAAGCCTAGGGAGGACGAAAATGACCTAAATGTTCAACCAATGACACAAAATGATACAAAATCACATATTGGAGGCACAAGATTGGTTAAAAACCCTAATTGGATTAGAATAAGCCTAGGGAGGACGAAAATGACCTAAATGTTCAACCAATGACACAAAATCACATATTGGATGCACAAGATTGGTTAAAAACCCTAATTGGATTAAAATAAGCCTATGGAGTACGAAAATGACCTAAATGTTCAACCAATGACACAAAATCACACATTGGATGCACAAGATTGGTTAAAAACGTTAATTGGATTAGAATAAGCCTAGGGAGGACGAAAATGACCTAAATGTTCAACCAATGACACAAAATGACACAAAATCACATATTGGATGCACAAGATTGGTTAAAAACCCTAATTGGATTAGAATAAGCCTAGCAAGGTGAAAATGACCTAAATATTCAATCAATGACACAAAATCACATATTTGATGCACAAGATTGGTTAAAAACCCTAATTTTATTAGAATAAGCCTAGGGAGGACGAAAATGACCTAAATGTTCAACCAATGACCCAAAATGACACAAAATCACATATTGGATGCACAAGATTGGTTAAAACCCTAATTGGATTAGAATAAGCCTAGGGAGGACGAAAATGACCTAAATGTTCAACCAATGACACAAAATCACATATTGGATGCACAAGATTTGTTAAAAACCCTAATTGGATTAGAATAAGCCTAAGGAGGACGAAAATGACCTAAATGTTCAACCAATGACACAAAATCACATATTGGATGCACAAGATTGGTTAAAAACCCTAATTGGATTAGAATAAGCCTAGGGAGGGCTCAAATGACCTAAATGTTCAACCAATGACACAAAATGACACAAAATCACATATTGGATGCACAAAATTGGTTAAAAACCCTAATTGGATTGGAATAAGCCTAGGGAGGACGAAAATGACCTAAATGTTCAACCAATGACACAAAATGACCCAAAATCACATAATTGATGCACAAGATTGGTTAAAAACCCTAAATGGATTAGAATAAGCCTAGGGAGGACCAAAATGACCGAAATGTTCAACCAATGAGACAAAATGACACAAAATCACATACTGGATGCACAAGATTGGTTAAAAACCCTAATTGGATTAGAATAAGCCTAGGGAGGACGAAAATGACCTAAATGTTCAACCAATGACACAAAATGACACAAAATCACATATTGGATGCACAAGATTGGTTTAAGACCCTAATTGGATTAGAATAAGCCTAGGGAGGACGAAAATGACCTAAATGTTAACCAATTACACAAAATGACACAAAATCACATATTGGATGCACAAAATTGGTTAAAAACCCTAATTGGATTGGAATAAGCCTAGGGAGGACGAAAATGACCTAAATGTTCAACCAATGACACAAAATGACCCAAAATCACATAATTGATGCACAAGATTGGTTAAGAACCCTAACTGGATTAGAATAAGCCTAGGGAGGACCAAAATGACCTAAATGTTCAACCAATGAGACAAAATGACACAAAATCACATATTGGATGCACAAGATTGGTTAAAAACCCTAATTGGATTAGAATAAGCCTAGGGAGGACGAAAATGACCTAAATGTTCAACCAATGACACAAAATGACACAAAATCACATATTGGATGCACAAGATTGGTTAAAAACCCTAATTGGATTAGAATAAGCCTAGGAGGACGAAAATGAACTAAAAGTTTAGCCAATGACACAAAATGACACAAAATCACATATTGGATGCACAAGATTGGTTAAAAACCCTAATTGGATTAGAATAAGCCTAGGGAGGACGAAAATGACCTAAATGTTCAACCAATGACACAAAATCACATATTGGATGCACAAGATTGGTTAAAAACCCTAATTGGATTAGAATAAGCCTAGGGAGGACGAAAATAACCTAAATGTTCAACCAATGACACAATATGACACATAATCACATATTGGATGCACAAGATTGGTTAAAAACCCTAATTGGAATAGAATAAGCCTAGGAAGGACGAAAATGACCTAAATGTTCAACCAATGACACAAAATCACATATTGGATGCACATGATTGGTTAAAAACCCTAATTGGATTAGAATAAGCCTAAGGAGGATGAAAATGACCTAAATGTTCAACCAATGACACAAAATCACATATTGGATGCACAAGATTGGTTAAAAACCCTAATTGGATTAGAATAAGCCTAGGGAGGGCGAAAATGACCTAAATGTTCAACCAATGACACAAAATGACACAAAATCACATATTGGATGCACAAGATTGGTTTAAGACCCTAATTGGATTAGAATAAGCCTAGGGAGGACGAAAATGACCTAAATGTTCAACCAATGACACAAAATGACACATAATCACATATTGGATGCACAAGATTGGTTAAAAACCCTAATTGGAATAGAATAAGCCTAGGGAGGACGAAAATGACCTAAATGTTCAACCAATGACACAAAATCACATATTGGATGCACAAGATTGGTTAAAAACCCTAATTGGATTGGAATAAGTCTAGGGAGGACGAAAATGACCTAACTGTTCAACCAATGACACAAAATGACACAAAATCACATATTGGATGCACAAGATTGGTTAAAAACCCTAATTGGATTAGAATAAGCCTAGGGAGGACGAAAATGATCTAAATGTTCAACCAATGACACAAAATCACATATTGGATGCACAAGATTGGTTAAAAACCCTAATTGGATTAGAATAAGCCTAGGGAGGGCGAAAATGACCTAAATGTTCAACCAATGACACAAAATGACACAAAATCACATATTGGATGCACAAAATTGGTTAAAAACCCTAATTGGATTGGAATAAGCCTAGGGAGGACGAAAATGACCTAAATGTTCAACCAATGACACAAAATGACACAAAATCACATAATTGATGCACAAGATTGGTTAAGAACCCTAACTGGATTAGAATAAGCCTAGGGAGGACCAAAATGACCTAAATGTTCAACCAATGACACAAAATGACACAAAATCACATATTGGATGCACAAGATTGGTTAAAAACCCTAATTGGATTAGAATAAGCCTAGGGAGGACGAAAATGACCTAAATGTTCAATCAATGACACAAAATGACACAAAATCACATATTAAATGCACAAGATTTTTTAAAAACCCTAATTGGATTAGAATAAGCCTAGGGAGGACGAAAATGACCTAAATGTTCAACCAATGACACAAAATGACACAAAATCACATATTAAATGCACGAGATTTTTTAAAAACTCTAATTGGATTAGAATAAGCCTAGGGAGGACGAAAATGACCTAAATGTTCAACCAAATACACAAAATGACACAAAATCACATATTGGATGCACAAGATTGGTTAAAAACCCTAATTGGATTAGAATAAGCCTAGGGAGGACGAAAATGACCTAAATGTTCAACCAATGACACAAAATCACATATTGGATGCACAAGATTGGTTAAAAACCCTAATTGGATTAGAATAAGCCTAGGGAGGACGAAATTGACCTAAAAGTTCAACCAATGACACAAAATCACATATTGGATGCACAAGATTGGTTAAAAACCCTAATTGGATTAGAATAAGCCTAGGGAGGACGAAAATGACCTAAATGATCAACCAATAACACAAAATGACACAAAATCACATATTGGATGCACATGATTGGTTAAAAACCATAATTGGATTAGAATAAGTCTAGGGAGGACGAAAATGACCTAAATGTTCAACCAATGACACAAAATGACACAAAATCACATATTGGATGCACAAGATTGGTTAAAAACCCTAATTGGATTAGAATAAGCCTAGGGAGGACGAAAATGACCTAAATGTTCAACCAATGACACAAAATCACATATTGGATGCACAAGATTGGTTAAAAACCCTAATTGGATTAGAATAAGCCTAGCAAGGACGAAAATGACCTAAATGTTCAACCAATGACACAAAATGACACAAAATCACATATTGGATGCACAAGATTGGTTAAAAACCCTAATTGGATTAGAATAAGCCTAGGGAGGACAAAAATGACCTAAATGTTCAACCAATGACACAAAATCACATATTGGATGCACAAGATTGGTTAAAAACCCTAATTGGATTAGAATAAGCCTAGGGAGGACGAAAATGACCTAAATGTTCAACCAATGACACAAAATGACACAAAATCACATATTGGATGCACAAGATTGGTTAAAAACCCTAATTGGATTAGAATAAGCCTTGGGAGAACGAAAATGACAAAAATTTTCAACGAATGACACAAAATCACATATTGGATGCACAAGATTGGTTAAAAATCCTAATTGGATTAGAATAAGCCTAGGGAGGACGAAAATGACCTAAATGTTCAACCAATGACACAAAATGACAAAAAATCAGATATTGGATGCACAAGATTGTTTAAAAATCCTAATTGGATTAGAATAAGCCTAGGGAGGACGAAAATGACCTAAATGTTAAGCCAATGACACAAAATCACATATTGGATGCACAAGATTGGTTAAAAACCCTAATTGGATTAGAATAAGCCTAGGGAGGACGAAAATGACCTAAATGTTCAACCAATGACACAAAATGACACAAAATCACATATTGGATGCACAAGATTGGTTAAAAACCCTAATTGGATTAGAATAAGCCTTGGGAGAACGAAAATGACAAAAATTTTCAACGAATGACACAAAATCACATATTGGATGCACAAGATTGGTTAAAAATCCTAATTGGATTAGAATAAGCCTTGGGAGGACGAAAATGACCTAAATGTTCAACCAATGACACAAAATGACAAAAAAATCACATATTGGATGCACAAGATTGGTTAAAAACCCTAATTGGATTAGAATAAGCCTAGGGAGGACGAAAATGACCTAAATGTTCAACCAATGACACAAAATGACACAAAATCACATATTGGATGCACAAGATTGGTTAAAAACCCTAATTGGATTAGAATAAGCCTATGGAAGACGAAAATGACCCAAATGTTCAACCAATGACACAAAATGACATATTCGATGCACAAGATTGGTTAAAAACCCTAATTGGATTAGAATAACCTTAGGGAGGACGAAAATGACCTAAATGTTCAACCAATGACACAAAATCACATATTGGATGCACAAGATTGGTTAAAAATCCTAATTGGATTAGAATAAGCCTAGGGAGGACGAAAATGACCTAAATTTTCAACCAATGACACAAAATGACACAAAATCACATATTGGATGCACAAGATTGGTTAAAAATCCTAATTGGATTAGAATAAGCCTAGGGAGGACGAAAATGACCTAAATGTTCAACCAATGACACAAAATGACACAAAATCACATATTGGATGCACAAGATTGGTTAAAAACCGTAATTGGATTAGAATAAGCCTAGGGAGGACGAAAATGACCTAAATGTTCAACCAATGTAACAAAATCACATATTGGATACCCAAGATTGGTTAAAAACCCTAATTGGATTAGAATAAGCCTAGGGAGGACGAAAATGACCTAAATGTTCAACCAATGACACAAAATGACACAAAATCACATATTGGATGCACAAGATTGGTTAAAAACCCTAATTGGATTAGAATAAGCCTAGGGAGGACGAAAATGACCTAAATGTTCAACCAATGACACAAAACAACACATAATCACATATTGGATGCACAAGATTGGTTAAAAACCCTAATTGGATTAGAATAAGCCTGTGGAGGACGAAAATGACCTAAATGTTCAACCAATGACACAAAATCACATATTGGACGCACAAGATTGGTTAAAAACGCTAATTGGATTAGAATAAGCCTAGGGAGGACGAAAATGACCTAAATTTTCAACCAATGACACCAAATCACATATTGGATGCACAAGATTGGTTAAAAACCCTAATTGGATTAGAATAAGCCTAGGGAGGACGAAAATGACCTAAATGTTCAACCAATGACACAAAATGACACAAAATCACATATTGGATGCACAAGATTGGTTAAAAACCCTAATTGGATTAGAATAAGCCTAGGGAGGACGAAAATGACCTAAATGTTCAACCAATGACACAAAATGACACAAAATCACATATTGGATGCACAAGATTGGTTAAAAACCCTAATTGGATTAGAATAAGCCTAGGAGGACGAAAATGAACTAAAAGTTTAGCCAATGACACAAAATGACACAAAATCACATATTGGATGCACAAGATTGGTTAAAAACCCTAATTGGATTAGAATAAGCCTAGGGAGGACGAAAATGACCTAAATGTTCAACCAATGACACAAAATCACATATTGGATGCACAAGATTGGTTAAAAACCCTAATTGGATTAGAATAAGCCTAGGGAGGACGAAAATAACCTAAATGTTCAACCAATGACACAATATGACACATAATCACATATTGGATGCACAAGATTGGTTAAAAACCCTAATTGGAATAGAATAAGCCTAGGAAGGACGAAAATGACCTAAATGTTCAACCAATGACACAAAATCACATATTGGATGCACATGATTGGTTAAAAACCCTAATTGGATTAGAATAAGCCTAAGGAGGATGAAAATGACCTAAATGTTCAACCAATGACACAAAATCACATATTGGATGCACAAGATTGGTTAAAAACCCTAATTGGATTAGAATAAGCCTAGGGAGGGCGAAAATGACCTAAATGTTCAACCAATGACACAAAATGACACAAAATCACATATTGGATGCACAAGATTGGTTTAAGACCCTAATTGGATTAGAATAAGCCTAGGGAGGACGAAAATGACCTAAATGTTCAACCAATGACACAAAATGACACATAATCACATATTGGATGCACAAGATTGGTTAAAAACCCTAATTGGAATAGAATAAGCCTAGGGAGGACGAAAATGACCTAAATGTTCAACCAATGACACAAAATCACATATTGGATGCACAAGATTGGTTAAAAACCCTAATTGGATTGGAATAAGTCTAGGGAGGACGAAAATGACCTAACTGTTCAACCAATGACACAAAATGACACAAAATCACATATTGGATGCACAAGATTGGTTAAAAACCCTAATTGGATTAGAATAAGCCTAGGGAGGACGAAAATGATCTAAATGTTCAACCAATGACACAAAATCACATATTGGATGCACAAGATTGGTTAAAAACCCTAATTGGATTAGAATAAGCCTAGGGAGGGCGAAAATGACCTAAATGTTCAACCAATGACACAAAATGACACAAAATCACATACTGGATGCACAAGATTGGTTAAAAACCCTAATTGGATTAGAATAAGCCTAGGGAGGACCAAAATGACCGAAATGTTCAACCAATGAGACAAAATGACACAAAATCACATACTGGATGCACAAGATTGGTTAAAAACCCTAATTGGATTAGAATAAGCCTAGGGAGGACGAAAATGACCTAAATGTTCAACCAATGACACAAAATGACACAAAATCACATATTGGATGCACAAGATTGGTTAAAAACCCTAATTGGATTAGAATATGCCTAGGGAGGACCAAAATGACCTAAATGTTCAACCAATGACACATAATGACACAAAATCACATATTGGATGCACAAGATTGGTTAAAAACCCTAATTGGATTAGAATAAGCCTAGGGAGGACGAAAATGACCTAAATGTTCAACCAATGACACAAAATGACACAAAATCACATATTGGATGCACAAGATTGGTTAAAAACCCTAATTGGATTAGAATAAGTCTAGGGAGGACGAAAATGACCTAATTGGATTACATATGACACAAAATGACAGAAAATGACACAAAATCACATATTGGATGCACAAGATTGGTTAAAAACCCTAATTGGATTAGAATAAGCCTAGGGAGGACGAAAATGACCTAAATGTTCAACCAATGACACAAAATGACACAAAATCACATATTGGATGCACAAGATTGGTTAAAAACCCTAATTGGATTAGAATGAGCCTAGGGAGGACGAAAATGACCTAAATGTTCAACCAATGACACAAAATGACACAAAATCACATATTAAATGCACAAGATTTTTTAAAAACCCTAATTGGATTAGAATAAGCCTAGGGAGGACGAAAATGACCTAAATGTTCAACCAAATACACAAAATGACACAAAATCACATATTGGATGCACAAGATTGGTTAAAAACCCTAATTGGATTAGAATAAGCCTAGGGAGGATGAAAATGACCTAAATGTTCAACCAACGACACAAAATCACATATTGGATGCACAAGATTGGTTTAAAACCGTAATTGGATTAGAATAAGCCTAGGGAGGACGAAAATGACCAAAATGTTCAACCAATGACACAAGATCACATATTGGATGCACAAGATTGGTTAAAAACCCTAATTGGATTAGAATAAGCCTAGAGAGGACGAAAATGACCTAAATGTTCATCCAATGACACAAAATGACACAAAATCACATATTGGAGGCACAAGATTGGTTAAAAACCCTAATTGGATTAGAATAAGCCTAGGGAGGACGGAAATGACCTAAATGTTCAACCAATGACACAAAATGACACAAAATCACATTTTGGATGCACAAGATTGGTTTAAGTCCCTAATTGGATTAGAATAAGCCTAGGGAGGACGAAAATGACCTAAATGTTCAACCAATGACACAAAATCAAATATTGGATGCACAAGATTGGTTAAAAACCCTAATTGGATTAGAATAAGCCTAAGGAGGGCGAAAATGACCTAAATGTTCAACCAATGACACAAAATGACACAAAA
>JBBPBQ010000262.1:0-12815 GCA_037974755.1 Cicer yamashitae | reverse complement strand
TTAGGGTTTTTAACCAATCTTGTGCATCCAATATGTGATTTTGTGTCATTGATTGAACATTTAGGTCATTTTCGTCCTCCCTAGGCTTATTCTAATCCAATTAGGGTTTTTAAACAATCTTGTGCATCCAATATGTGATTTTGTGTCATTTTGTATCATTGGTTGAACATTTAGGTCATTTTCGTGGTCCCCAGGCTTATTCTAATCCAATTAGGGTTTTTAACCAATCTTGTGCATCCAATATGTGATTTTGTGTCCTTTAGTGTCATTGGTTGAACATTTAGGTGATTTTCGTCCTCCCTAGCCTTATTCTAATCCAATTAGGGTTTTTAACCAATCTTGTGCATCCAATATGTGATTTTGTGTCATTGGTTGAACATTTAGGTCATTTTCGTCCTCCCTAGGCTTATTCTAATCCACTTAGGGTTTTTAACCAATCTTGTGCATCCAATATGTGATTTTGTGTCATTGGTTGAACATTTAGGTCATTTTCGTCCTCCCTAGGCTTATTCTAATCCAATTAGGGTTTTTAAACAATCTTGTGCATCCAATATGTGATTTTGTGTCATTTTGTATCATTGGTTGAACATTTAGGTCATTTTCGTGATCCCCAGGCTTATTCTAATCCAATTAGGGTTTTTAACCAATCTTGTGCATCCAATATGTGATTTTGTGTCCTTTAGTGTCATTGGTTGAACATTTAGGTGATTTTCGTCCTCCCTAGCCTTATTCTAATCCAACTAGGGTTTTTAACCAATCTTGTGCATCCAATATGTGATTTTGTGTCATTGGTTGAACATTTAGGTCATTTTCGTCCTCCCTAGGCTTATTCTAATCCACTTAGGGTTTTTAACCAATCTTGTGCATCCAATATGTGATTTTGTGTCATTGGTTGAACATTTAGGTCATTTTCGTCCTCCCTAGGCTTATTCTAATCCAATTAGGGTTTTTAACCAATCTTGTGCATCCAATATGTGATTTTGTGTCATTTTGTGTCATTGGTTGAACATTTAGGTCATTTTCGTCCTCACTAGGCTTATCCTAATCCAATTAGGGTTTTTAACCAATCTTGTGCATACAATATGTCATTTTGTGTCATTGGTTGAACATTTAGGTCATTTTCGTCCTCCCTAGGCATATTCTAATCCATTTAGGGTTTTTAACCAATCTTGTGCATCCAATATGTGATTTTGTGTCATTTTGTGTCATTGGTTGAATATTTAGGTCATTTTCGTCCTCCCTAGGCTTATTCTAATCCAATTAGGGTTTTTAACCAATCTTGTCCATCCAATATGTGATTTTGTGTCATTGGTTGAACATTTAGGTCATTTTCGTCCTCCCTAGGCTTATTCTAATCCAATTAGGGTTTTTAACCAATCTTGTGCATCCAATATGTGATTTTGTGTCATTTTGTGTCATTGGTTGAACATTTAGGTTATTTTCGTCCTCCTTAGGCTTATTCTAATCCAATTAGGGTTTTTAACCAAACTTGTGCATCCAATATGTGATTTTGTGTCATTGGTTGATCATTTAGGTCATTTTCGTCCTCCCTAGGCTTATTCTAATCCAATTAGGGTTTTTAACCAATCTTGTGCATCCAATATGTGATTTTGTGTCATTTTGTGTCATTGGTTGAACATTTAGGTCATTTTCGTCCTCCCTAGGCTTATTCTAATCCAATTAGTGTTTTTAACCAATCTTGTGCATCCAATATGTGATTTTGTGTCATTGGTTGAACATTTAGGTCATTTTAGTCCTCCCTAGGCTTATTCAAATCCAATTAGGGTTTTTAACCAATCTTGTGCATCCAATATGTGATTTTGTGTCATTTTGTGTCATTGGTTGACTATTTAGGTCATTTTCGTCCTCCCTAGGCTTATTCTAATCCAATTAGGGTTTTTAACCAATCTTGTGCATCCAATATGTGATTTTGTGTCATTGGTTGATCATTTAGGTCATTTTCGTCCTCCCTAGGCTTATTCTAATCCAATTAGGGTTTTTAACCAATCTTGTGCATCCAATATGTGATTTTGTGTCATTTTGTGTCATTGGTTGAACATTTAGGTCATTTTCGTCCTCCCTAAGCTTATTCTAATCCAATTAGGGTTTTTAACCAATCTTGTGCATCCAATATGTGATTCTGTGTCATTTTGTGTCATTGGTTGAACATTTAGGTTATTTTCGTCCTCCCTAGGCTTATTCTAATCCAATTAGGGTTTTTAACTAATCTTGTGCATCCAATATGTGATTTTGTGTCATTGGTTGAACATTTAGGTCATTTTGGTCCTCCCTAGAGTTATTCTAATCCAATTAGTGTTTTTAACCAATCTTGTGCATCCAATATGTGATTTTGTGTCATTGGTTGATCATTTAGGTCATTTTCGTCCTCCCTAGGCTTATTCTAATCCAATTAGGGTTTTTAACCAATCTTGTGCATCCAATATGTGATTTTGTGTAATTTTGTGTCATTGGTTGAACATTTAGGTCATTTTCGTCCTCCCTAGGCTTATTCTAATCCAATTAGCGTTTTTAACATATCTTGTGCATCCAATATTTGATTTTGTGCCATTTTGTGTCATTGGTTGAACATTTAGGTCATTTACGTCCTTCGTAGGCTTATTCTAATCCAATTAGGGTTTTTAACCAATCTTGTGCATCCAATATGTGATTTTGTGTCATTTTGTGTCATTGGTTGAACATTTAGGTCATTTTCGTCCTCCCTAGGCTTATTCTAATCCAATTAGTGTTTTTAACCAATCTTGTGCATCCAATATGTGATTTTGTGTCATTTTGTGTTAATGGTTGAACATTTTGGTAATTTTCGTCCTCCCTAGACTTATTCTAATCCAAGTTGGGTTTTTAACCAATCTTGTGCATCCAATATGTGATTTTGTGTCATTTTGTGTCATTGGTTGAACATTTAGGTCATTTTCGTCCTCCCTAGGATTATTCTAATCCAATTAGGGTTTTTAACCAATCTTGTGCATCCAATATGTGATTTTGTGTCATTTTGTGTCATTGGTTAAACATTTAGGTCATTTTCGTCCTCCCTAGGCTTATTCTAATCCAATTAGGGTTTTTAACCAATCTTGTGCATCCAATCTGTGATTTTGTGTCATTTTGTGTCATTGGTTAAACATTTAGGTCATTTTCTTCCTCCCTAGGCTTATTCTAATCCAATTAGGGTTTTTATCCAATATTGTGCATCCAATATGTGATTTTGTGTCATTGGTTGAACATTTAGGTCATTTTCGTCCTCCCTAGGCTTATTCTAATCCAATTAGGGTTTTTAACCAATCTTGTGCATCCAATATGTGATTTTGTGTCATTTTGTGTCATTGGTTGAACATTAATGTCATTTTCGGCCTCCCTAGGCTTATTCTAATCCAATTAGGGTTTTTAACCAATCTTGTGCATCCAATATGTGATTTTGTGTCATTTTGTGTCATTGGTTGAACATTTAGGTCATTTTCGTCCTCCCTAGGCTTATTCTAATCCAATTTGGGTTTTTAACCAATCTTGTGCATCCAAAATGTGATTTTGTGTCATTTTGTGTCATTGGTTGAACATTTAGGTCATTTTTGTCCTCCCTAGGCTTATTCGAATCCAATTAGGGTTTTTAACCAATCTTGTGCATCCAATATGTGATTTTGTGTCATTTTGTGTCATTGGTTGAACATTTAGGTCATTTTCGTCCTCCCTAGGCTTATTCTAATCCAATTAGTGTTTTTAACCAATCTTGTGCATCCAATATGTGATTGTGTCATTGGTTGAACATTTAGGTCATTTTCGTCCTCCCTAGGCTTATTCTAATCCAATTAGGGTTTTTAACCAATCTTGTGCATCCAATATGTGATTCTGTGTCATTTTGTGTCATTGGTTGAACATTTAGGTCATTTTCGTCCTCTCTAGGCTTATTCTAATCCAATTAGGGTTTTTAACCAATCTTGTGCATCCAATATGTGATTTTGTGTCATTGGTTGAACATTTAGGTCATTTTCGTCCTCCCTAGGCTTATTCTAATCCACTTAGGGTTTTTAACCAATCTTGTGCATCCAATATGTGATTTTGTGTCATTATGTGTCATTGGTTGAACATTTAGCTCATTTTCGCCCTCCCTAGGCTTATTCTAATCCAATTATGGTTTTTAACCAATCTTGTGCATCCAATATGTGATTTTGTGTCCTTTTGTGTCATTGGTTGAACATTTAGGTCATTTTCGTCCTCCCTAGGCTTATTCTAATCCAATTAGGGTTTTTAACCAATCTTGTGCATCCAATATGTGATTTTGTGTCATTTTGTGTCAATGGTTGAACATTTACGTCATTTTCGTCCTCCCTAGGCTTATTCTAATCCAATTAGGATTTTTAACCAATCTTGTGCATCCAATATGTGATTTTGTGTCCTTTTGTGTCGTTGGTTGAACATTTAGGTCATTTTCGTCCTCCCTAGGCTTATTCTCATCCACTTAGGGTTTTTAACCAATCTTGTGCATCCAATATGTGATTTTGTGTCATTTTGTGTCATTGGTTGAACATTTACGTCATTTTCGTCCTCCCTAGGCTTATTCTAATCCAATTAGGGTTTTTAACCAATCTTGTGCATCCAATATGTGATTTTGTGTCATTTTGTGTCATTCGTTGAACATTTAGGTCAATTTCGTCCTCCCTAGGCTTATTCTAATCCAATTAGGGTTTTTAACCAATCTTGTGCATCCAATATGTGATTTTGTGTCATTGATTGAACATTTAGGTCATTTTCGTCCTCCCTAGGCTTATTCTAATCCACTTAGGGTTTTTAACCAATCTTGTGCATCCAATATGTGATTTTGTGTCATTTTGTGTCATTGGTTGAACATTTACGTCATTTTCGTCCTCCCTAGGCTTATTCTAATCCAATTAGGGTTTTTAACCAATCTTGTGCATCCAATATGTGATTTTGTGTCATTTTGTATCATTGGTTGAACATTTAGGTGATTTTCGTCATCCCCAGGCTTATTCTAATCCAATTAGGGTTTTTAACCAATCTTGTGCATCCAATATGTGATTTTGTGTCCTTTTGTGTCATTGGGGTAACATTTAGGTGATTTTCGTCCTCCCTAGGCTTATTCTAATCCAATTAGGGTTTTTAACCAATCTTGTGCATCCAATATGTGATTTTGTGTCATTGGTTGAACATTTAGGTCATTTTCGTCCTCCCTAGGCTTATTCTAATCCAATTAGGGTTTTTAACCAATCTTGTGCATCCAATATGTGATTTTCTGTCATTTTGTGTCATTGGTTGAACATTTATGTCATTTTCGTCCTCCCCAGGCTTACTCTAATCAAATTAGGGTTTTTAACCAATCTTGTGCATCCAATATGTGATTTTGTGTCATTGGTTGAACATTTAGGTCATTTTCGTCCTCCCTAGGCTTATTCTAATCCAATTAGGGTTTTTAACCAATCTTGTGCATCCAATATGTGATTTTGTGTCATTGGTTGAACATTTAGGTCATTTTCGTCCTGCCTAGGCTTATTCTAATCCACTTAGGGTTTTTAACCAATCTTGTGCATCCAATATGTGATTTTGTGTCATTTTGTGTCATTGGTTGAACATTTACGTCATTTTCGTCCTCCCTAGGCTTATTCTAATCCAATTAGGGTTTTTAACCAATCTTGTGCATCCAATATGTGATTTTGTGTCATTTGTTGAACATTTAGGTCATTTTCGTCCTCCCTAGGCTTATTCTAATCCAATTACGGTTTTTAACCAATCTTGTGCATCCAATATGTGATTTTGTGTCATTGGTTGAACATTTAGGTCATTTTCGTCCTCCCTAGGCTTATTATAATCCAATTAGGGTTTTTAACCAATCTTGTGCATCCAATATGTGATTTTTTGTCATTTTGTGTCATTGGTTGAACGTTTAGGTCATTTTCGTCCTCCCTAGGCTTATTCTAATCCATTTAGGGTTTTTAACCAATCTTGTGCATCCAATATGTGATTTTGTGTCATTTTGTGTCATTGGTTGAACATTTAGGTCAATTTCGTCCTCCCTAGGCTTATTCTAATCCAATTAGGGTTTTTAACCAATCTTGTGCATCCAATATGTGATTTTGTGTCATTTTGTATCATTGGTTGAACATATAGGTGATTTTCGTCATCCCCAGGCTTATTCTAATCCAATTAGCGTTTTTAACCAATCTTGTGCATCCAATATGTGATTTTGTGTCCTTTTGTGTCATTGGTTGAACATTTAGGTGATTTTCGTCCTCCCTAGGCTTATTCTAATCCAATTAGGGTTTTTAACCAATCTTGTGCATCCAATATGTGATTTTGTGTCATTGGTTGAACATTTAGGTCATTTTCGTCCTCCGTAGGCTTATTCTAATCCACTTAGGGTTTTTAACCAATCTTGTGCATCCAATATGTGATTTTGTGTCATTGGTTGAACATTTAGGTCATTTTCGTCCTCCCTAGGCTTATTCTAATCCAATTAGGGTTTTTAACCAATCTTGTGCATCCAATATGTGATTTTGTGTCATTTTGTGTCATTGGTTGAACATTTAGGTCATTTTCGTCCTCCCTAGGCTTATTCTAATCCAATTAGGATTTTTAAACAATCTTGTGCATTCAATATGTGATTTTGTGTCATTTTGTGTCAATGGTTCAACATTTAGGTCATTTTCTTCCTCCCTAGGCTTATTCGAATCCAATTAGGGTTTTTAACCAATCTTGTGCATCCAATATGTGATTTTGTGTCATTGGTTGAACATTTAGGTCATTTTCGTCCTCCCTAGGCTTATTCTAATCCAATTAGGGTTTTTAACCAATCTTGTGCATCCAATATGTGATTTTGTGTTATTGGATCAACATTTAGGTCATTTTCGTCCTCACTAGGCTTATTCTAATCCAATTAGGGTTTTTAACCAATCATGTGCAATCAATATGTGATTTTGTGTCATTGGTTGAACATTTAGGTCATTTTCGTCCTCCCTAGGCTTATTCTAATCCAATTAGGGTTTTTAACCAATCTTGTGCATCCAATATGTGATTTTTTGTCATTGGTTGAACATTTAGGTCATTTTCGTCCTCCCTAGGCTTATTATAATCCACTTAGGGTTTTTAACCAATCTTGTGCATCCAATATGTGATTTTGTGTCATTTTGTGTCATTGGTTGAACATTTACGTCATTTTCGTCCTCCCTAGGCTTATTCTAATCCAATTAGGGTTTTTAACCAATCTTGTGCATCCAATATGTGATTTTGTGTCATTTTGTTTCATTCGTTGAACATTTAGGTCAATTTCGTCCTCCCTAGGCTTATTCTAATCCAATTAGGGTTTTTAACCAATCTTGTGTATCCAATATGTGATTTTGTGTCATTGATTGAACATTTAGGTCATTTTCGTCCTCCCTAGGCTTATTCTAATCCACTTAGGGTTTTTAACCAATCTTGTGCATCCAATATGTGATTTTGTGTCATTTTGTGTCAATGGTTGAACATTTACGTCATTTTCGTCCTCCCTAGGCTTATTCTAATCCAATTATGGTTTTTAACCAATCTTGTGCATCCAATATGTGATTTTGTGTCATTTTGTGTCATTCGTTGAACATTTAGGTCATTTTCGTCCTCCCTAGGCTTATTCTAATCCAATTAGGGTTTTTAACCAATCTTGTGCATCCAATATGTGATTTTGTGTCATTTTGTGTCATTGGTTGAACATTTAGGTCATTTTCGTCCTCCCTAGGCTTATTCTAATCCAATTAGGGTTTTTAACCAATCTTGTGGATCCAATATGTTATTTTGTGTCATTTTGTGTCATTGGTTGAACATTTAGGTCATTTTCGTCCTCCCTAGGCTTATTCTAATCCAATTAGGGTTTTTAACCAATCTTGTGCATCCAATATGTGATTTTGTGTCCTTTTGTGTCATTGGTTAAATATTTAGGTCATTTTCGTCCTCCCCAGGCCTATTCTAATCCAATTAGGGTTTTTAACCAATCTTGTGCATCCAATATGTGATTTTGTGTCATTGGTTGAACATTTAGGTCATTTTCGTCCTCCCTAGGCTTATTCTAATCCAATTAGGGTTTTTAACCAATCTTGTGCATCCAATATGTGATTTTGTGTCATTTTGTGTCATTGGTTGAACATTTAGGTCATTTTCGTCCTCCCTAGGCTTATTCTAATCCAATTAGTGTTTTTAACCAATCTTGTGCATCCACTATGTGATTTTGTGTCATTATGTGTCATTGGTTGAACATTTAGGTCATTTTCGCCCTCCCTAGGCTTATTATAATCCAGTTAGGGTTTTTAACCAATCTTGTGCATCCAATATGTGATTTTGTGTCATTTTGTGTCATTGGTTGAACATTTAGGTCAATTTCGTCCTCCCTAGGCTTATTCTAATCCAATTAGGGTTTTTAACCAATCTTGTGCATCCAATATGTGATTTTGTGTCATTTTGTATCATTGGTTGAACATTTAGGTGATTTTCGTCATCCCCAGGCTTATTCTAATCCAATTAGGGTTTTTAACCAATCTTGTGCATCCAATATGTCATTTTGTGTCCTTTTGTGTCATTGGTTGAACATTTAGGTGATTTTCGTCCTCCCTAGGCTTATTCTAATCCAATTAGGGTTTTTAACCAATCTTGTGCATCCAATATGTGATTTTGTGTCATTGGTTGAACATTTAGGTCATTTTCGTCCTCCCTAGGCTTATTCTAATCCACTTAGGGTTTTTAAACAATCTTGTGCATCTAATATGTGATTTTGTGTCATTTTGTGTCATTGGTTGAACATTTAGGTGATTTTCGTCATCCCCAGGCTTATTCTAATCCAATTAGGGTTTTTAACCAATCTTGTGCATCCAATATGTGATTTCGTGTCCTTTTGTGTCATTGGTTGAACATTTAGGTGATTTTCGTCCTCCCTAGGCTTATTCTAATCCAATTAGGGTTTTTAACCAATCTTGTGCATCCAATATGTGATTTTGTGTCATTGGTTGAACATTTAGGTCATTTTCGTCCTCCCTAAGCTTATTCCAATCCACTTAGGGTTTTTAACCAATCTTGTGCATCCAATATGTGATTTTGTGTCATTTTGTGTCAATGGTTGAACATTTACGTCATTTTCGTCCTCCCTAGGCTTATTCTAATCCAATTAGGGTTTTTAACCAATCTTGTGCATCCAATATGTGATTTTGTGTCATTTTGTGTCATTCGTTGAACATTTAGGTCAATTTCGTCCTCTCTAGGCTTATTCTAATCCAATTAGGGTTTTTGACGAATGTTGTGCATCCAATATGTGATTTTGTGTCATTGGTTGAACATTTAGGTCATTTTCGTCCTCCCTAGGCTTATTCTAATCCAATTAGGGTTTTTAACCAATCTTGTGCATCCAATATGTGATTTTGTGTCATTTGTTAAACATTTAGGTCATTTTCGTCCTCCCTAGGCCTATTCTAATCCAATTAGGGTTTTTAACCAATCTTGTGCATCCAATATGTGATTTTGTGTCATTGATTGAACATTTAGGTCATTTTCGTCCTCCCTAGGCTTATTCTAATCCAATTAGGGTTTTTAAACAATCTTGTGCATCCAATATGTGATTTTGTGTCATTTTGTATCATTGGTTGAACATTTAGGTCATTTTCGTGATCCCCAGGCTTATTCTAATCCAATTAGGGTTTTTAACCAATCTTGTGCATCCAATATGTGATTTTGTGTCCTTTAGTGTCATTGGTTGAACATTTAGGTGATTTTCGTCCTCCCTAGCCTTATTCTAATCCAATTAGGGTTTTTAACCAATCTTGTGCATCCAATATGTGATTTTGTGTCATTGGTTGAACATTTAGGTCATTTTCGTCCTCCCTAGGCTTATTCTAATCCACTTAGGGTTTTTAACCAATCTTGTGCATCCAATATGTGATTTTGTGTCATTGGTTGAACATTTAGGTCATTTTCGTCCTCCCTAGGCTTATTCTAATCCAATTAGGGTTTTTAACCAATCTTGTGCATCCAATATGTGATTTTGTGTCATTTTGTATCATTTGTTGAACATTTAGGTAATTTTCGTCCTCCCTAGGCTTATTCTAATCCAATTAGGGTTTTTTACCAATCTTGTGCATCCAATATGTGATTTTGTGTTATTGGTTGAACATTTAGGTCATTTTCGTCCTCCCTAGGCTTATTCTAATCCAATTAGGGTTTTTAACCAATCTTGTGCATCCAATATGTGATTTTGTGTCATTTTGTGTCATTGGTTGAACATTTAGGTCATTTTCGTCCTCCCTAGGCTTATTCTAATCCAATTAGCGTATTTAACCAATCTTGTGCATCCAATATGTGATTGTGTCATTGGTTGAACATTTAGGTCATTTTCGTCCTCCCTAGGCTTATTCTAATCCAATTAGGGTTTTTAACCAATCTTGTGCATCCAATATGTGATTTTGTGTCATTTTGTGTCATTGGTTAAACATTTAGATCATTTTCGTCCTCCCTAGCCTTATTCTAATCCAATTAGGGTTTTTAACCAATCTTGTGCATCCAATATGTGATTTTGTGTCATTTTGTGTCATTGGTTGAACATTTAGGTCATTTTCGTCCTCCCTAGGCTTATTCTAATCCAATTAGGGTTTTTAACCAATCTTGTGCATCCAATATGTGATTTTTTGTCATTTTGTGTCATTGGTTGAACGTTTAGGTCATTTTCGTCCTCCCTAGGCTTATTCTAATCCATTTAGGGTTTTTAACCAATCTTGTGCATCCAATATGTGATTTTGTGTCATTTTGTGTCATTGGTTGAACATTTAGGTCAATTTCGTCCTCCCTAGGCTTATTCTAATCCAATTAGGGTTTTTAACCAATCTTGTGCATCCAATATGTGATTTTGTGTCATTTTGTATCATTGGTTGAACATATAGGTGATTTTCGTCATCCCCAGGCTTATTCTAATCCAATTAGCGTTTTTAACCAATCTTGTGCATCCAATATGTGATTTTGTGTCCTTTTGTGTCATTGGTTGAACATTTAGGTGATTTTCGTCCTCCCTAGGCTTATTCTAATCCAATTAGGGTTTTTAACCAATCTTGTGCATCCAATATGTGATTTTGTGTCATTGGTTGAACATTTAGGTCATTTTCGTCCTCCGTAGGCTTATTCTAATCCACTTAGGGTTTTTAACCAATCTTGTGCATCCAATATGTGATTTTGTGTCATTGGTTGAACATTTAGGTCATTTTCGTCCTCCCTAGGCTTATTCTAATCCAATTAGGGTTTTTAACCAATCTTGTGCATCCAATATGTGATTTTGTGTCATTTTGTGTCATTGGTTGAACATTTAGGTCATTTTCGTCCTCCCTAGGCTTATTCTAATCCAATTAGGGTTTTTAACCAATCTTGTGCATCCTATATGTGATTTTGTGTCATTGGTTGAACATTTACGTCATTTTTGTCCTCCCTAGGCTTATTCTAATCCAATTAGGGTTTTTAACCAATCTTGAGCATCCAATATGTGATTTTGTGTCATTTTGTGTCATTGGTTGAACATTTAGGTCATTTTCGTCCTCCCTAGGCTTATTCTAATCCAATTAGGGTTTTTAACCAATCTTGTGCATCCAATATGTGATTTTGTGTCATTTTGTGTCATTGGTTGAACATTTAGGTCATTATCGTCCTCCCTAGGCTTATTCTAATCCAATTAAGGTTTTTAACCAATCTTGTGCATCCAATATGTGATTTTGTGTCATTTTGTGTCATTGGTTAAACATTTAGGTCATTTTCGTCCTCCCTAGGCTTATTCTAATCCAATTAGGGTTTTTAACCAATCTTGTGCATCCAATATGTGATTTTTTGTCATTGGTTGAACATTTAGGTCATTTTCGTCCTCCCTAGGCTTATTATAATCCACTTAGGGTTTTTAACCAATCTTGTGCATCCAATATGTGATTTTGTGTCATTTTGTGTCATTGGTTGAACATTTACGTCATTTTCGTCCTCCCTAGGCTTATTCTAATCCAATTAGGGTTTTTAACCAATCTTGTGCATCCAATATGTGATTTTGTGTCATTTTGTTTCATTCGTTGAACATTTAGGTCAATTTCGTCCTCCCTAGGCTTATTCTAATCCAATTAGGGTTTTTAACCAATCTTGTGTATCCAATATGTGATTTTGTGTCATTGATTGAACATTTAGGTCATTTTCGTCCTCCCTAGGCTTATTCTAATCCACTTAGGGTTTTTAACCAATCTTGTGCATCCAATATGTGATTTTGTGTCATTTTGTGTCAATGGTTGAACATTTACGTCATTTTCGTCCTCCCTAGGCTTATTCTAATCCAATTAGGGTTTTTAACCAATCTTGTGCATCCAATATGTGATTTTGTGTCATTTTGTGTCATTCGTTGAACATTTAGGTCAATTTCGTCCTCTCTAGGCTTATTCTAATCCAATTAGGGTTTTTGACGAATGTTGTGCATCCAATATGTGATTTTGTGTCATTGGTTGAACATTTAGGTCATTTTCGTCCTCCCTAGGCTTATTCTAATCCAATTAGGGTTTTTAACCAATCTTGTGCATCCAATATGTGATTTTGTGTCATTTGTTAAACATTTAGGTCATTTTCGTCCTCCCTAGGCCTATTCTAATCCAATTAGGGTTTTTAACCAATCTTGTGCATCCAATATGTGATTTTGTGTCATTGATTGAACATTTAGGTCATTTTCGTCCTCCCTAGGCTTATTCTAAACCAATTAGGGTTTTTAAACAATCTTGTGCATCCAATATGTGATTTTGTGTCATTTTGTATCATTGGTTGAACATTTAGGTCAT
>JBBPBQ010000259.1:0-12895 GCA_037974755.1 Cicer yamashitae | reverse complement strand
TTTCGGGCGATTTTCGTACCACACGACAAAAATGGACCGAGATCGGTATTTTCGGACAAGACGATGGCTAGGGTTTGAAATTCGACATTGAACCCGAGAAACAGTTATAAATTAAGGAGAAGAAGGGTACAAGGATCTTCCGGTTGTCGATTTCATCGGGACTTTTCGAGCGATTTTCGTACCACCCGACAAAAATGGATCGAAATCAGTATTTTCGGACAAGACGATGGCTACGTTTTGAAATCCGACACGAAACCCGAGACACAGTTATAAATTTAGGAGAAGAATGCTACAAGGATCTCCTGGTCGTCGATTTCATTTGGAATTTTCGGGCGATTTTCGTACCACCCGACAAAAATGGACCGAAATCGGTATTTTCAGAGCAGACGATGGCTAGGGTTTGAAATCCGACACGTAACCCGAGACACACTTATAAATTAAGGAGAAGAATGCTACAAGGATCCTTCGGTTGTCGATTTCATCTGGACTTTTATGGCGATTTTCGTACCACCCGACAAAAATAGACCGAAATCAGTATTTTCGGACCAGACGATGGCTAGGGTTTAAATACCGACACGAAACCCGAGACACAGTTACAAATTTGGGAGTAGAATACTACAAGGATCTCCCGGTCGTCCATTTCATCTGAACTTTTCGGGCGATTTTCGTACCACACGACAAAAATGGACCGAGATCGGTATTTTCGAACAAGACGATGGCTAGGGTTTGAAATCCGACATGGAACCCGAGAAACAGTTATAAATTTAGGAGAAGAATGGTACAAGGATCTTCTGGTTGTCGTTTTCATCTGGACTTTTCGGGCGATTTTCGTACCACGCGACAAAAAATGGACCGAAATCAGTATTTTCAGACCAGACGATGGCTAGGTTTTGAATTCCGACACGGAACCCGAGAAACAGTTATAAATTTAGGAGAAGAATGCTACAAGGATCTTTCGATTTTCGATTTCATCTGGACTTTTCGGGCGATTTTCGTACCACTTGACAAAAATGGACCGAAATCGGTATTTTCGGACCAGACGATGGCTAGGGTTTGAAATCCGACACGGAACCTGAGAAACAGTTATAAATTTATGAGAAGAATGCTACAAGGATCTTTTGGTTGTCGATTTCATCTGGACTTTTTGGGTGATTTTCGTACCACCCGACAAAAATGGACCGAAATCAGTATTTTCGGACCAGACGATGGCTAGGGTTTGAACTCCGACACGGAACCCGAGAAACAGTTATAAATTTAGGAGAAAAATGCTACAAGGATCACCAAGTCGTCGATTTCATCTGGACTTTTCGGGCGATTTTGTACCACTTGACAAAAATTGATCGAAATCGGTATTTTTCGGACCAAACGATAGCTAGGGTTTGAAATCCGACACGGAACCTGAGAAACAGTTATAAATTTAGGAAAAGAATGCTACAAGGACCTTTCGGTTGTCGATTTCATCTGGACTTTTTGGGCAATTTTCGTACCACCCGACAAAAATGGACCGAAATCGGTATTTTCAGACCAAACGAGGGCTAGTGTTTGGACTCCGACACGGAACCCGAGAAACAGTTATAAATTAAGGAGAAGAAGGGTACAAGGATCTTCCGGTTGTCGATTTCATCGGGACTTTTCGAGCGATTTTCGTACCACCCGACAAAAATGGACCGAAATCAGTATTTTCGGACCAGACGATGGCTAGGTTTTGAAATCCGACACGAAACCCGAGACACAGTTATAAATTTAGGAGAAGAATGCTACAAGGATCTCCTGGTCGTCGATTTCATTTGGAATTTTCGGGCGATTTTCGTACCACCCGACAAAAATGGACCGAAATCGGTATTTTCAGAGCAGACGATGGCTAGGGTTTGAAATCCGACATGGAACCTAAGACACACTTATAAATTAAGGAGAAGAATGCTACAAGGATCTTCCGGTTGTCGATTTGATCTGGACTTTTATGGCGATTTTCGTACCACCCAACAAAAATAGACCGAAATCAGTATTTTCGGACCATACGATGGCTAGGGTTTAAATACCGACATGAAACCCGAGACACAGTTACAAATTTGGGAGAAGAATGCTACAAGGATCTCCCGGTCGTCGATTTCATCTGGACTTTTCGGGCGATTTTCGTACCACACGACAAAAATGGACCGAGATCGGTATTTTCGGACAAGACGATGGCTAGGGTTTGAAATTCGACATTGAACCCGAGAAACAGTTATAAATTAAGGAGAAGAAGGGTACAAGGATCTTCCGGTTGTCGATTTCATCGGGACTTTTCGAGCGATTTTCGTACCACCCGACAAAAATGGATCGAAATCAGTATTTTCGGACAAGACGATGGCTACGTTTTGAAATCCGACACGAAACCCGAGACACAGTTATAAATTTAGGAGAAGAATGCTACAAGGATCTCCTGGTCGTCGATTTCATTTGGAATTTTCGGGCGATTTTCGTACCACCCGACAAAAATGGACCGAAATCGGTATTTTCAGAGCAGACGATGGCTAGGGTTTGAAATCCGACACGTAACCCGAGACACACTTATAAATTAAGGAGAAGAATGCTACAAGGATCCTTCGGTTGTCGATTTCATCTGGACTTTTATGGCGATTTTCGTACCACCCGACAAAAATAGACCGAAATCAGTATTTTCGGACCAGACGATGGCTAGGGTTTAAATACCGACACGAAACCCGAGACACAGTTACAAATTTGGGAGTAGAATACTACAAGGATCTCCCGGTCGTCCATTTCATCTGAACTTTTCGGGCGATTTTCGTACCACACGACAAAAATGGACCGAGATCGGTATTTTCGGACAAGACGATGGCTAGGGTTTGAAATCCGACATGGAACCCGAGAAACAGTTATAAATTTAGGAGAAGAATGGTACAAGGATCTTCTGGTTGTCGTTTTCATCTGGACTTTTCGGGCGATTTTCGTACCACGCGACAAAAAATGGACCGAAATCAGTATTTTCAGACCAGACGATGGCTAGGTTTTGAATTCCGACACGGAACCCGAGAAACAGTTATAAATTTAGGAGAAGAATGCTACAAGGATCTTTCGATTTTCGATTTCATCTGGACTTTTCGGGCGATTTTCGTACCACTTGACAAAAATGGACCGAAATCGGTATTTTCGGACCAGACGATGGCTAGGGTTTGAAATCCGACACGGAACCTGAGAAACAGTTATAAATTTAGGAGAAGAATGCTACAAGGATCTTTCAGTTGTCGATTTCATTTGGACTTTTTGGGCAATTTTCGTACCACCCAACAAAAATGGACCGAAATCGGTATTTTCGGACCAAACGATGGCTAGGGTTTGGACTCCGACACAGAACCCGAGAAACAGTTATAAATTAAGGAGAAGAATGGTACAAGGATCTTCCGGTTGTCGATTTCATCGGGGCTTTTCGAGCGATTTTCGTACCACCCGACAAAAATGGACCGAAATCAGTATTTTCGGACCAGACGATGGCTAGGTTTTGAAATTCGACACGAAACCTGAGACACAGTTATAAATTTAGGAGAAGAATGCTACAAGGATCTCCTGGACGTCGATTTCATTTGGAATTTTCGGGCGACAAAAATGGACCTAAATCGGTATTTTCAGAGTAGACGATGGCTAGGGTTTGAAATCCGACACGGAACCCGAGACACACTTATAAATTAAGGAGAAGAATGCTACAAGGATCTTCAGGTTGTCGATTTCATCTAGACTTTTATGGCGATTTTCGTACCACCCGACAAAAATAGACAGAAATTAGTATTTTCGGACCAGACGATGGCTAGGGTTTAAATACCGACATGAAACCCGAGACACAGTTACAAATTTGGGAGAAGAATGCTACAAGGATCTCCCGGTCGTCGATTTCATCTGGACTTTTCGGGCGATTTTCGTACCACACAACAAAAATGGACCGGGATCGGTATTTTCGGACAAGACGATGGCTAGGGTTTGAAATTCGACATGGAACCCGAGAAACAATTATAAATTAAGGAGAAGAAGGGTACAAGGATCTTCCGGTTGTCGATTTCATCGGGACTTTTCGAGCGATTTTCGTACCACCCGACAAAAATGGACCGAAATCAGTATTTTCGGACCAGACGATGGCTAGGTTTTGAAATCCGACACGAAACCCGAGACACAGTTATAAATTTATGAGAAGAATGCTACAAGGATCTCCTGGTCGTCGATTTCATTTGGAATTTTCGGGCGATTTTCGTACCACCCGACAAAAATGGACCGAAATCGGTATTTTCAGAGCAGACGATGGCTAGGGTTTGAAATCCGACACGGAACCCGAGACACACTTATAAATTAAGGAGAAGAATGCTACAAGGATCTTCCGGTTGTTGATTTCATCTGGACTTTTATGGCGATTTTTGTACCACCCGACAAAAATAGACCGAAATCAGTATTTTCGGACCAGACGATTGCTAGGGTTTAAATACCGACACGAAACCCGAGACACAGTTACAAATTTGGGAGAAGAATGCTACAAGGATCTCCCAGTCGTCGATTTCATCTGGACTTTTCGGGCGATTTTCGTACCACACGACAAAAATGGACCGAGATCGGTATTTTCGGACAAGACGATGGCTAGGGTTTGAAATCCGACATGGAACCCGAGAAACAGTTATAAATTTAGGAGAAGAATGGTACAAGGATCTTCTGGTTGTCGTTTTCATCTGGACTTTTCGGGCGATATTCGTACCACGCGACAAAAAATGGACCGAAATCAGTATTTTCAGACCAGACGATGGCTAGGTTTTGAATTCCGACACGGAACCCGAGAAACAGTTATAAATTTAGGAGAAGAATGCTACAAGGATCTTTCGATTTTCGATTTCATCTGGACTTTTCGGGCGATTTTCGTACCACTTGACAAAAATGGACCGAAATCGGTATTTTCGGACCAGACGATGGCTAGGGTTTGAAATCCGACACGGAACCTGAGAAACAGTTATAAATTTATGAGAAGAATGCTACAAGGATCTTTTGGTTGTCGATTTCATCTGGACTTTTTGGGTGATTTTCGTACCACCCGACAAAAATGGACCGAAATCAGTATTTTCGGACCAGACGATGGCTAGGGTTTGAACTCCGACACGGAACCCGAGAAACAGTTATAAATTTAGGAGAAAAATGCTACAAGGATCACCAAGTCGTCGATTTCATCTGGACTTTTCGGGCGATTTTGTACCACTTGACAAAAATTGATCGAAATCGGTATTTTTCGGACCAAACGATAGCTAGGGTTTGAAATCCGACACGGAACCTGAGAAACAGTTATAAATTTAGGAAAAGAATGCTACAAGGATCTTTCGGTTGTCGATTTCATCTGGACTTTTTGGGCAATTTTCGTACCACCCGACAAAAATGGACCGAAATCGGTATTTTCAGACCAAACGAGGGCTAGTGTTTGGACTCCGACACGGAACCCGAGAAACAGTTATAAATTAAGGAGAAGAAGGGTACAAGGATCTTCCGGTTGTCGATTTCATCGGGACTTTTCGAGCGATTTTCGTACCACCCGACAAAAATGGACCGAAATCAGTATTTTCGGACCAGACGATGGCTAGGTTTTGAAATCCGACACGAAACCCGAGACACAGTTATAAATTTAGGAGAAGAATGCTACAAGGATCTCCTGGTCGTCGATTTCATTTGGAATTTTCGGGCGATTTACGTACCACCCGACAAAAATGGACCGAAATCGGTATTTTCAGAGCAGACGATGGCTAGGGTTTGAAATCCGACACGGAACCCGAGACACACTTATAAATTAAGGAGAAGAATGCTACAAGGATCTTCCGGTTGTCGATTTCATCTGGACTTTTATGGCGATTTTCGTACCACCTGACAAAAATAGACCGAAATCAGTATTTTCGGACCAGACGATGGCTAGGGTTTAAATACCGACACGAAACCCGAGACACAGTTACAAATTTGGGAGAAGAATGCTACAAGGATCTCCCGGTCGTCGATTTCATCTGGACTTTTCGGGCGATTTTCGTACCACACGACAAAAATGGACCGAGATCGGTATTTTCGGACAAGACGATGGCTAGGGTTTGAAATCCGACATGGAACCCGAGAAACAGTTATAAATTTAGGAGAAGAATGGTACAAGGATCTTCTGGTTGTCGTTTTCATCTGGACTTTTCGGGCGATTTTCGTACCACGCGACAAAAAATGGACCGAAATCAGTATTTTCAGACCAGACGATGGCTAGGTTTTGAATTCCGACACGGAACCCGAGAAACAGTTATAAATTTAGGAGAAGAATGCTACAAGGATCTTTCGATTTTCGATTTCATCTGGACTTTTCGGGCGATTTTCGTACCACTTGACAAAAATGGACCGAAATCGGTATTTTCGGACCAGACGATGGCTAGGGTTTGAAATCCGAAACGGAACCCGAGAAACAGTTATAAATTTAGGAGAAGAATGCTACAAGGATCTTTTGGTTGTCGATTTCATCTGGACTTTTTGGGCGATTTTCGTACCACCCGGCAAAAATGGACCGATATCAGTATTTTCGGACCAGACGATGGCTAGGGTTTGAACTCCGACACGGAACCCGAGAAACAGTTATAAATTTAGGAGAAGAATGGTACAAGGATCTTCCGGTTGTCGATTTCATCGGGACTTTTCGAGCGATTTTCGTACCACCCGACAAAAATGGACCGAAATCAGTATTTTCGGACAAGACGATGGCTACGTTTTGAAATCCGACACGAAACCCGAGACACAGTTATAAATTTAGGAGAAGAATGCTACAAGGATCTCCTGGTCGTCGATTTCATTTGGAATTTTCGGGCGATTTTCGTACCACCCGACAAAAATGGACCGAAATCGGTATTTTCAGAGCAGACGATGGCTAGGGTTTGAAATCCGACACGGAACCCGAGACACACTTATAAATTAACGAGAAGAATGCTACAAGGATCTTCCGGTTGTCGATTTCATCTGGACTTTTATGGCGATTTTCGTACCACCCGACAAAAATAGACCGAAATCAGTATTTTCGGACCAGACGATGGCTAGGGTTTAAATACCGACACGAAACCCGAGACACAGTTACAAATTTTGGAGAAGAATGCTACAAGGATCTCCCGGTCGTCGATTTCATCTGGACTTTTCGGGCGATTTTCGTACCACACGACAAAAATGGACCGAGATCGGTATTTTCGGACAAGACGATGGCTAGGGTTTGAAATCCGACATGGAACCCGAGAAACAGTTAAAAATTTAGGAGAAGAATGGTACAAGGATCTTCTGGTTGTCGTTTTCATCTGGACTTTTCGGGCGATTTTCGTACCACGCGACAAAAAATGGACCGAAATCAGTATTTTCAGACCAGACGATGGCTAGGTTTTGAATTCCGACACGGAACCCGAGAAACAGTTATAAATTTAGGAGAAGAATGCTACAAGGATCTCCTGGTCGTCGATTTCATTTGGAATTTTCGGGCGATTTTCGTACCACCCGACAAAAATGGACCGAAATCGGTATTTTCAGAGCAGACGATGGCTAGGGTTTGAAATCCGACATGGAACCTAAGACACACTTATAAATTAAGGAGAAGAATGCTACAAGGATCTTCCGGTTGTCGATTTGATCTGGACTTTTATGGCGATTTTCGTACCACCCAACAAAAATAGACCGAAATCAGTATTTTCGGACCATACGATGGCTAGGGTTTAAATACCGACATGAAACCCGAGACACAGTTACAAATTTGGGAGAAGAATGCTACAAGGATCTCCCGGTCGTCGATTTCATCTGGACTTTTCGGGCGATTTTCGTACCACACGACAAAAATGGACCGAGATCGGTATTTTCGGACAAGACGATGGCTAGGGTTTGAAATCCGACATGGAACCCGAGAAACAGTTATAAATTTAGGAGAAGAATGGTACAAGGATCTTCTGGTTGTCGTTTTCATCTGGACTTTTCGGGCGATTTTCGTACCACGCGACAAAAAATGGACCGAAATCAGTATTTTCAGACCAGACGATGGCTAGGTTTTGAATTCCGACACGGAACCCGAGAAACAGTTATAAATTTAGGAGAAGAATGCTACAAGGATCTTTCGATTTTCGATTTCATCTGGACTTTTCGGGCGATTTTCGTACCACTTGACAAAAATGGACCGAAATCGGTATTTTCGGACCAGACGATGGCTAGGGTTTGAAATCCGACACGGAACCTGAGAAACAGTTATAAATTTATGAGAAGAATGCTACAAGGATCTTTTGGTTGTCGATTTCATCTGGACTTTTTGGGTGATTTTCGTACCACCCGACAAAAATGGACCGAAATCAGTATTTTCGGACCAGACGATGGCTAGGGTTTGAACTCCGACACGGAACCCGAGAAACAGTTATAAATTTAGGAGAAAAATGCTACAAGGATCACCAAGTCGTCGATTTCATCTGGACTTTTCGGGCGATTTTGTACCACTTGACAAAAATTGATCGAAATCGGTATTTTTCGGACCAAACGATAGCTAGGGTTTGAAATCCGACACGGAACCTGAGAAACAGTTATAAATTTAGGAAAAGAATGCTACAAGGACCTTTCGGTTGTCGATTTCATCTGGACTTTTTGGGCAATTTTCGTACCACCCGACAAAAATGGACCGAAATCGGTATTTTCAGACCAAACGAGGGCTAGTGTTTGGACTCCGACACGGAACCCGAGAAACAGTTATAAATTAAGGAGAAGAAGGGTACAAGGATCTTCCGGTTGTCGATTTCATCGGGACTTTTCGAGCGATTTTCGTACCACCCGACAAAAATGGACCGAAATCAGTATTTTCGGACCAGACGATGGCTAGGTTTTGAAATCCGACACGAAACCCGAGACACAGTTATAAATTTAGGAGAAGAATGCTACAAGGATCTCCTGGTCGTCGATTTCATTTGGAATTTTCGGGCGATTTTCGTACCACCCGACAAAAATGGACCGAAATCGGTATTTTCAGAGCAGACGATGGCTAGGGTTTGAAATCCGACACGGAACCCGAGACACACTTATAAATTAACGAGAAGAATGCTACAAGGATCTTCCGGTTGTCGATTTCATCTGGACTTTTATGGCGATTTTCGTACCACCCGACAAAAATAGACCGAAATCAGTATTTTCGGACCAGACGATGGCTAGGGTTTAAATACCGACACGAAACCCGAGACACAGTTACAAATTTTGGAGAAGAATGCTACAAGGATCTCCCGGTCGTCGATTTCATCTGGACTTTTCGGGCGATTTTCGTACCACACGACAAAAATGGACCGAGATCGGTATTTTCGGACAAGACGATGGCTAGGGTTTGAAATCCGACATGGAACCCGAGAAACAGTTAAAAATTTAGGAGAAGAATGGTACAAGGATCTTCTGGTTGTCGTTTTCATCTGGACTTTTCGGGCGATTTTCGTACCACGCGACAAAAAATGGACCGAAATCAGTATTTTCAGACCAGACGATGGCTAGGTTTTGAATTCCGACACGGAACCCGAGAAACAGTTATAAATTTAGGAGAAGAATGCTACAAGGATCTTTCGATTTTCGATTTCATCTGGACTTTTCGGGCGATTTTCGTACCACTTGACAAAAATGGACCGAAATCGGTATTTTCGGACCAGACGATGGCTAGGGTTTGAAATCCGACACGGAACCTGAGAAACAGTTATAAATTTATGAGAAGAATGCTACAAGGATCTTTTGGTTGTCGATTTCATCTGGACTTTTTGGGTGATTTTCGTACCACCCGACAAAAATGGACCGAAATCAGTATTTTCGGACCAGACGATGGCTAGGGTTTGAACTCCGACACGGAACCCGAGAAACAGTTATAAATTTAGGAGAAAAATGCTACAAGGATCACCAAGTCGTCGATTTCATCTGGACTTTTCGGGCGATTTTGTACCACTTGACAAAAATTGATCGAAATCGGTATTTTTCGGACCAAACGATAGCTAGGGTTTGAAATCCGACACGGAACCTGAGAAACAGTTATAAATTTAGGAAAAGAATGCTACAAGGACCTTTCGGTTGTCGATTTCATCTGGACTTTTTGGGCAATTTTCGTACCACCCGACAAAAATGGACCGAAATCGGTATTTTCAGACCAAACGAGGGCTAGTGTTTGGACTCCGACACGGAACCCGAGAAACAGTTATAAATTAAGGAGAAGAAGGGTACGAGGATCTTCCGGTTGTCGATTTCATCGGGACTTTTCGAGCGATTTTTGTACCACCCGACAAAAATGGACCGAAATCAGTATTTTCGGACCAGTCGATGGCTAGGTTTTGAAATCCGACACGAAACCCGAGACACAGTTATAAATTTAGGAGAAGAATGCTACAAGGATCTCCTGGTCGTCGATTTCATTTGGAATTTTCGGGCGATTTACGTACCACCCGACAAAAATGGACCGAAATCGGTATTTTCAGAGCAGACGATGGCTAGGGTTTGAAATCCGACACGGAACCCGAGACACACTTATAAATTAAGGAGAAGAATGCTACAAGGATCTTCCGGTTGTCGATTTCATATGGACTTTTATGGCGATTTTCGTACCACCCGACAAAAATAGACCGAAATCAGTATTTTCGGACCAGACGATGGCTAGGGTTTAAATACCGACACGAAACCCGAGACACAGTTACAAATTTGGGAGAAGAATGCTACAAGGATCTCCCGGTCGTCGATTTCATCTGGACTTTTCGGGCGATTTTCGTACCACACGACAAAAATGGACCGAGATCGGTATTTTCGGACAAGACGATGGCTAGGGTTTGAAATCCGACATGGAACCCGAGAAACAGTTATAAATTTAGGAGAAGAATGGTACAAGGATCTTCTGGTTGTCGTTTTCATCTGGACTTTTCGGGCGATTTTCGTACCACTTGACAAAAATGGACCGAAATCGGTATTTTCGGACCAGACAATGGCTAGGGTTTGAAATCCAACACGGAACCCGAGTAACAGTTATAAATTTAGGAGAAGAATGCTACAAGGATCTTTTGGTTGTCGATTTCATCTGGACTTTTTGGGCGATTTTCGTACCACCCGACAAAAATGGACCGAAATCAGTATTTTCGGACCAGACGATGGCTAGGGTCTGAACTCCGACACGGAACCCGAGAAACAGTTATAAATTTAGGAGAAGAATGCTAGAAGGATCACCCGGTCGTCGATTTCATCTGGACTTTTCGGGCGATATTGTACCACTTCACAAAAATGGACCGAAATCGGTATTTTCGGACCAGACGATGGCTAGGGTTTGAAATCCGACACGGAACCCGAGTAACAGTTATAAATTTAGGAGAAGAATGCTACAAGGATCTTTTTGGGCGATTTTCGTACCACCCGACAAAAATGGACCGAAATCAGTATTTTCGGACCAGACGATGGCTAGGGTCTGAACTCCGACACGGAACCCGAGAAACTGTTATAAATTTAGGAGAAGAATGCTACAAGGATCACCCGGTCGTCGATTTCATCTGGACTTTTCGGGCGATTTTGTACCACTTCACAAAAATGGACCGAAATCGGTATTTTCGGACCAGACGATGGCTAGGGTTTGAAATCCGACACGGAACCTGAGAAACAGTTATAAATTTAGGAGAAGAATGCTACAAGGATCTTTCAGTTGTCGATTTCATTTGGACTTTTTGGGCAATTTTCGTACCACCCAACAAAAATGGACCGAAATCGGTATTTTCGGACCAAACGATGGCTAGGGTTTGGACTCCGACACAGAACCCGAGAAACAGTTATAAATTAAGGAGAAGAATGGTACAAGGATCTTCCGGTTGTCGATTTCATCGGGACTTTTCTAGCGATATTCGAACCACCCGACAAAAATGGACCGAAATCAGTATTTTCGGACCAGACGATGGCTAGGTTTTGAAATCCGACACGGAACCCGAGACACACTTTTAAATTAAGGAGAAGAATGCTACAAGGATCTTTCGGTTGTCGATTTCATCTAGACTTTTATGGTGATTTTCGTACCACCCGACAAAAATAGACCGAAATTAGTATTTTCGGACCAGACGATGGCTAGGGTTTAAATACCGACATGAAACCCGAGACACAGTTACAAATTTGGGAGAAGAATGCTACAAGGATCTCCCGGTCGTCGATTTCATCTGGACTTTTCGGGCGATTTTCGTACCACACGACAAAAATGGACCGAGATCGGTATTTTCGGACAAGACGATGGCTAGGGTTTGAAATTCGACATGGAACCCGAGAAACAGTTATAAATTAAGGAGAAGAAGGGTACAAGGATATTCCGGTTGTCGATTTCATCGGGACTTTTCGAGCGATTTTCGTACCACCCGACAAAAATGGACCGAAATCAGTATTTTCGGACCAGACGATGGCTAGGTTTTGAAATCCGACACGAAACCCGAGACACAGTTATAAATTTAGGAGAAGAATGCTACAAGGATCTCCTGGTCGTCGATTTCATTTGGAATTTTCGGGCGATTTACGTACCACCCGACAAAAATGGACCGAAATCGGTATTTTCAGAGCAGACGATGGCTAGGGTTTGAAATCCGACACGTAACCCGAGACACACTTATAAATTAAGGAGAAGAATGCTACAAGGATCCTTCGGTTGTCGATTTCATCTGGACTTTTATGGCGATTTTCGTACCACCCGACAAAAATAGACCGAAATCAGTATTTTCGGACCAGACGATGGCTAGGGTTTAAATACCGACACGAAACCCGAGACACAGTTACAAATTTGGGAGTAGAATACTACAAGGATCTCCCGGTCGTCCATTTCATCTGAACTTTTCGGGCGATTTTCGTACCACACGACAAAAATGGACCGAGATCGGTATTTTCG
>JBBPBQ010000258.1:0-12903 GCA_037974755.1 Cicer yamashitae | reverse complement strand
TTAAAAACCATAATTGGATTAGAATAAGACTAGGGAGGACAAAAATGACCTAAATGTTGAACCGAAGACACAAAATCACTTATTGGATGCACAAGATTGGTTAAAAACCCTAATTGTGTGATAATAAGCCTAGGGAGGACGAAAATGACCTAAATGTTCAACCAATGACACAAAATCACTTATTGGATGCACAAGATTGTTTAAAAACCATAATTGGATTAGAAGAAGACTAGGGAGGACAAAAATGACCTAAATGTTGAACCGAAGACACAAAATCACTTATTGGATGCACAAGATTGGTTAAAAACCCTAATTGGATTAGAATAAGCCTAAGGAGGACGAAAATGACATAAATGTTCAACCTATGACACAAAATCACTTATTGGATGCACAACATTGGTTAAAAACCCTAATTGGATTAGAATAAGCCTATGGAGGACGAAAATGACCTAAATGTTCAACCAATGACACAAAATCACTTATTTGATGCACACGATTGGTTAAAAACCCTAACTGGATTAGAATTAGTCGAAGGATGACGAAAATGACCGAAATGTTCAACCTATGACACAAATCCATTTATTGGATGCACAAGATTGGTTAAAAACTCTAATTGGGTGAGAATAAGCCTAGGGAGGACGAAAATGACCTAAATGTTCAACCAATGACACTAAATCACTTATTGGTTGCACAAGATTGGTTAAAAACCCTAATTGGATAAGAATAAGCCTACGGAGGACGAAAATGACCTAAATGTGAATCCAATGACACAAACGCTCTTATTGGATGCACAAGATTGGTTAAGAACCCTAATTGAATTAGAATAAGCCAACATACGACGAAAATGACCTAAATTCTAATCCAGTGACCCAAACGCACTTATTGGATGCACAGAATTGGTTAAAAACCCTAATTGGATTAGAATAAGCCTAGGGAGGACGAAAATGACCTAAATGTTGAACCTATGACACAAAATCACTTATTGGATGCACAAGAATGTTTAAAAACCCTTATTGTGTGAGAATAAGCCTAGGGAGGACGAAAATGACCTAAATGTTCAACCAATGACACAAAATCACTTATTGGATGCACAAGATTGGTTAAAAACCCTAATTGGATTAGAATAAGCCTAGGGAGGATGAAAATGACCTAAATGTTCAACCTATGACACAAAATCACTTATTTGATGCACAAGATTGGTTAAAAACCCTAATTGGATTAGAATAAGCCTATGGAGGACGAAAATGACCTAAATTTCAACCAATGACACAAAATCACTTATTTGATGCACACGATTGGTTAAAACCCCTAATTGGATTAGAATTAGTCGAAGGATGACAAAAATGACCGAAATGTTCAACCAATGACACAAATCCATTTATTGGATGCACAAGATTGGTTAAAAACTCTAATTGGGTGAGAATTAGCCTAGGGAGGATGAAAATGACCTAAATGTTCAACAAATGACATAAAATCACTTATTGGTTGCACAAGATTGGTTAAAAACCCTAATTGGATAAGAATAAGCCTACGGAGAACGAAAATGACCTAAACGTGAATCCAATGACACAAACGCTCTTATTGGATGCACAGGATTGGTTAAGAACCCTAATTGGATTAGAATAAGCCAACATACGACGAAAATGACCGAAATGTTCAACCAATGACACAAATCCATTTATTGGATCCACAAGATTGGTTAAAATCTCTAATTGGGTGAGAATAAGCCTAGGGAGGACCAAAATGACCTAAATGTTGAACCGAAGACACAAAATCACTTATTGGATGCACAAGATTGGTTAAAAACCCTAATTGGATTAGAATAAGCCTAAGGAGGACGAAAATGACATAAATGTTCAACCTATGACACAAAATCACTTATTGGATGCACAACATTGGTTAAAAACCCTAATTGGATTAGAATAAGCCTATGGAGGACGAAAATGACCTAAATGTTCAACCAATGACACAAAATCACTTATTTGATGCACACGATTGGTTAAAAACCCTAACTGGATTAGAATTAGTCGAAGGATGACGAAAATGACCGAAATGTTCAACCTATGACACAAATCCATTTATTGGATGCACAAGATTGGTTAAAAACTCTAATTGGGTGAGAATAAGCCTAGGGAGGACGAAAATGACCTAAATGTTCAACCAATGACACAAAATCACTTATTGGTTGCACAGGATTGGTTAAAAACCCTAATTGGATAAGAATAAGCCTACGGAGGACGAAAATGACCTAAATGTGAATCCAATGACACAAACGCTCTTATTGGATGCACAAGATTGGTTAAGAACCCTAATTGGATAAGAATAAGCCAACATACGACGAAAATGACCTAAATGCTAATCTAGTGACCCAAACGCACTTATTGCATGCACAGGATTTGTTAAAAACCCTAATTGGATTAGAATAAGCCTAGGGAGGAAGAAAATGACCTAAATGTTGAACCTATGACACAAAATCACTTATTGGATGCACAAGAACGGTTAAAAACCCTAATTGTCTGAGAATAAGCCTAGGGAGGACGAAAATGACCTAAATTTTCAACCAATGACAAAATCACTTATTGGATGCACAAGATTGGTTAAAAACCCTAATTGGATTAGAATAAGACTAGGGAGGACAAAAATGACTTAAATGTTGAACCGAAGACACAAAATCACTTATTGGATGCACAAGATTGGTTAAAAACCCTAATTGGATTAGAATAAGACTAGGGAGGACAAAAATGACTTAAATGTTGAACCGAAGACACAAAATCACTTATTGGATGCACAAGATTGGTTAAAAACCCTAATTGGATTAGAATAAGCCTAGGGAGGACGAAAATGACCTAAATGTTCAACCTATGACACAAAATCACTTATTGGATGCACAAGATTGGTTAATATCCCTAATTGGATTAGAATAAGCCTATGGAGGACGAAAATGACCTAAATGTTCAACCAATGACACAAAATCACTTATTTGATGCACACGATTGGTTAAAAACCCTAATTGGATTAGAATTAGTCGAAGGATGACGAAAATGACCGAAATGTTCAACCTATGACACAAATCCATTTATTGGATGCACAAGATTGGTGAAAAACTCTAATTGGGTGAGAATAAGCCTAGGGAGGACGAAAATGACCTAAATGTTCAACCAATGACACAAAATCACTTATTGGTTGCACAGGATTGGTTAAAAACCCTAATTGGATAAGAATAAGCCTACGGAGGACGAAAATGACCTAAATGTGAATCCAATGACACAAACGCTCTTATTGGATGCACAAGATTGGTTAAGAACCCTAATTGGATAAGAATAAGCCAACATACGACGAAAATGACCTAAATGCTAATCTAGTGACCCAAACGCACTTATTGCATGCACAGGATTGGTTAAAAACCCTAATTGGATTAGAATAAGCCTAGGGAGGAAGAAAATGACCTAAATGTTGAACCTATGACACAAAATCACTTATTGGATGCACAAGAACGGTTAAAAACCCTAATTGTGTGAGAATAAGCTTTGGGAGGACGAAAATGACCTAAATTTTCAACCAATGACAAAATCACTTATTGGATGCACAAGATTGGTTAAAAACCCTAATTGGATTAGAATAAGACTAGGGAGGACAAAAATGACTTAAATGTTGAACCGAAGACACAAAATCACTTATTGGATGCACAAGATTGGTTAAAAACCCTAATTGGATTAGAATAAGCCTAGGGAGGACGAAAATGACCTAAATGTTCAACCTATGACACAAAATCACTTATTGGATGCACAAGATTGGTTAAAATCCCTAATTGGATTAGAATAAGCCTATGGAGGACGAAAATGACCTAAATGTTCAACCAATGACACAAAATCACTTATTTGATGCACACGATTGGTTAAAAACCCTAATTGGATTAGAATTAGTCGAAGGATGACGAAAATGACCGAAATGTTCAACCTATGACACAAATCCATTTATTGGATGCACAAGATTGGTGAAAAACTCTAATTGGGTGAGAATAAGCCTAGGGAGGACGAAAATGACCTAAATGTTCAACCAATGACACAAAATCACTTATTGGTTGCACAGGATTGGTTAAAAACCCTAATTGGATAAGAATAAGCCTACGGAGGACGAAAATGACCTAAATGTGAATCCAATGACACAAACGCTCTTATTGGATGCACAAGATTGGTTAAGAACCCTAATTGAATTAGAATAAGCCAACATACGACGAAAATGACCTAAATTCTAATCCAGTGACCCAAACGCACTTATTGGATGCACAGAATTGGTTAAAAACCCTAATTGGATTAGAATAAGCCTAGGGAGGACGAAAATGACCTAAATGTTGAACCTATGACACAAAATCACTTATTGGATGCACAAGAATGTTTAAAAACCCTTATTGTGTGAGAATAAGCATAGGGAGGACGAAAATGACCTAAATGTTCAACCAATGACACAAAATCACTTATTGGATGCACAAGATTGGTTAAAAACCCTAATTGGATTTGAATAAGCCTAGGGAGGATGAAAATGACCTAAATGTTCAACCTATGACACAAAATCACTTATTTGATGCACAAGATTGGTTAAAAACCCTAATTGGATTAGAATAAGCCTATGGAGGACGAAAATGACCTAAATTTCAACCAATGACACAAAATCACTTATTTGATGCACACGATTGGTTAAAACCCCTAATTGGATTAGAATTAGTCGAAGGATGACAAAAATGACCGAAATGTTCAACCAATGACACAAATCCATTTATTGGATGCACAAGATTGGTTAAAAACTCTAATTGGGTGAGAATAAGCCTAGGGAGGATGAAAATGACCTAAATGTTCAACAAATGACATAAAATCACTTATTGGTTGCACAAGATTGGTTAAAAACCCTAATTGGATAAGAATAAGCCTACGGAGAACGAAAATGACCTAAATGTGAATCCAATGACACAAACGCTCTTATTGGATGCACAGGATTGGTTAAGAACCCTAATTGGATTAGAATAAGCCAACATACGACGAAAATGACCGAAATGTTCAACCAATGACACAAATCCATTTATTGGATGCACAAGATTGGTTAAAAACTCTAATTGGGTGAGAATAAGCCTAGGGAGGACCAAAATGACCTAAATGTTCAACCAATCACACAAAATTACTTATTGGATGCACACGATTGGTTAAAAACCCTAATTTGATTAGAATAAGCCTAAGGAGGACGAAAATGACCTAAATGTTCAACCTATGACACAAAATCACTTATTGGATGCACAAGATTGGATAAAAACCCTAATTGGATTAGAATAAGCCTATGGAGGACGAAAATGACCTAAATGTTCAACCAATGACACAAAATCACTTATTTGATGCACACGATTGGTTAAAAACCCTAATTGGATTAGAATTAGTCGAAGGATGACGAAAATGACCGAAATGTTCAACCAATGACACAAATCCATTTATTGGATGCACAAGATTGGTTAAAAACTCTAATTGGGTGAGAAAAAGCCTAGGGAGGACGAAAATGACCTCAATGTTCAACCAATGACACAAAATCACTTATTGGTTGCACAAGATTGGTTAAAAACCCTAATTGGATAAGAATAAGCCTACGGAGGACGAAAATGACCTAAATGTGAATCCAATGACACAAACGCTCTTATTGGATGCACAAGATTGGTTAAGAACCCTAATTGAATTAGAATAAGCCAACATACGACGAAAATGACCTAAATTCTAATCCAGTGACCCAAACGCACTTATTGGATGCACAGAATTGGTTAAAAACCCTAATTGGATTAGAATAAGCCTAGGGAGGACGAAAATGACCTAAATGTTGAACCTATGACACAAAATCACTTATTGGATGCACAAGAATGTTTAAAAACCCTTATTGTGTGAGAATAAGCCTAGGGAGGACGAAAATGACCTAAATGTTCAACCAATGACACAAAATCACTTATTGTATGCACAAGATTGGTTAAAAACCCTAATTGGATTAGAATAAGCCTAGGGAGGATGAAAATGACCTAAATGTTGAACCTATGACACAAAATCACTTATTGGATGCACAAGAATGTTTAAAAACCCTTATTGTGTGAGAATAAGCCTAGGGAGGATGAAAATGACCTAAATGTTCAACAAATGACATAAAATCACTTATTGGTTGCACAAGATTGGTTAAAAACCCTAATTGGATAAGAATAAGCCTACGGAGAACGAAAATGACCTAAATGTGAATCCAATGACACAAACGCTCTTATTGGATGCACAGGATTGGTTAAGAACCCTAATTGGATTAGAATAAGCCAACATACGACGAAAATGACCGAAATGTTCAACCAATGACACAAATCCATTTATTGGATGCACAAGATTGGTTAAAAACTCTAATTGGGTGAGAATAAGCCTAGGGAGGACCAAAATGACCTAAATGTTCAACCAATCACACAAAATTACTTATTGGATGCACACGATTGGTTAAAAACCCTAATTTGATTAGAATAAGCCTAAGGAGGACGAAAATGACCTAAATGTTCAACCTATGACACAAAATCACTTATTGGATGCACAAGATTGGATAAAAACCCTAATTGGATTAGAATAAGCCTATGGAGGACGAAAATGACCTAAATGTTCAACCAATGACACAAAATCACTTATTTGATGCACACGATTGGTTAAAAACCCTAATTGGATTAGAATTAGTCGAAGGATGACGAAAATGACCGAAATGTTCAACCAATGACACAAATCCATTTATTGGATGCACAAGATTGGTTAAAAACTCTAATTGGGTGAGAAAAAGCCTAGGGAGGACGAAAATGACCTCAATGTTCAACCAATGACACAAAATCACTTATTGGTTGCACAAGATTGGTTAAAAACCCTAATTGGATAAGAATAAGCCTACGGAGGACGAAAATGACCTAAATGTGAATCCAATGACACAAACGCTCTTATTGGATGCACAAGATTGGTTAAGAACCCTAATTGAATTAGAATAAGCCAACATACGACGAAAATGACCTAAATTCTAATCCAGTGACCCAAACGCACTTATTGGATGCACAGAATTGGTTAAAAACCCTAATTGGATTAGAATAAGCCTAGGGAGGACGAAAATGACCTAAATGTTGAACCTATGACACAAAATCACTTATTGGATGCACAAGAATGTTTAAAAACCCTTATTGTGTGAGAATAAGCATAGGGAGGACGAAAATGACCTAAATGTTCAACCAATGACACAAAATCACTTATTGGATGCACAAGATTGGTTAAAAACCCTAATTGGATTTGAATAAGCCTAGGGAGGATGAAAATGACCTAAATGTTCAACCTATGACACAAAATCACTTATTTGATGCACAAGATTGGTTAAAAACCCTAATTGGATTAGAATAAGCCTATGGAGGACGAAAATGACCTAAATTTCAACCAATGACACAAAATCACTTATTTGATGCACACGATTGGTTAAAACCCCTAATTGGATTAGAATTAGTCGAAGGATGACAAAAATGACCGAAATGTTCAACCAATGACACAAATCCATTTATTGGATGCACAAGATTGGTTAAAAACTCTAATTGGGTGAGAATAAGCCTAGGGAGGATGAAAATGACCTAAATGTTCAACAAATGACATAAAATCACTTATTGGTTGCACAAGATTGGTTAAAAACCCTAATTGGATAAGAATAAGCCTACGGAGAACGAAAATGACCTAAATGTGAATCCAATGACACAAACGCTCTTATTGGATGCACAGGATTGGTTAAGAACCCTAATTGGATTAGAATAAGCCAACATACGACGAAAATGACCGAAATGTTCAACCAATGACACAAATCCATTTATTGGATGCACAAGATTGGTTAAAAACTCTAATTGGGTGAGAATAAGCCTAGGGAGGACCAAAATGACCTAAATGTTCAACCAATCACACAAAATCACTTATTGGATGCACACGATTGGTTAAAAACCCTAATTTGATTAGAATAAGCCTAAGGAGGACGAAAATGACCTAAATGTTCAACCTATGACACAAAATCACTTATTGGATGCACAAGATTGGATAAAAACCCTAATTGGATTAGAATAAGCCTATGGAGGACGAAAATGACCTAAATGTTCAACCAATGACACAAAATCACTTATTTGATGCACACGATTGGTTAAAAACCCTAATTGGATTAGAATTAGTCGAAGGATGACGAAAATGACCGAAATGTTCAACCAATGACACAAATCCATTTATTGGATCCACAAGATTGGTTAAAAACTCTAATTGGGTGAGAATAAGCCTAGGGAGGACGAACATGACCTAAATGTTCAACCAATGACACAAAATCACTTATTGGTTGCACAAGATTGGTTAAAAACCCTAATTGGATAAGAATAAGCCTACGGAGGACGAAAATGACCTAAATGTGAATCCAATGACACAAACGCTCTTATTGGATGCACAAGATTGGTTGAGAACCCTAATTGGATTAGAATAAGCCAACATACGACGAAAATGACCTAAATGCTAATCCATTAACCCAAACGCACTTATTGGATGCACAGGATTGGTTAAAAACCCTAATTGGATTAGAATAAGCCTAGGGAGGACGAAAATGACCTAAATGTTGAACCTATGTCACAAAATCACTTATTGGATGCACAAGATTGTTTAAAAACCATAATTGGATTAGAATAAGACTAGGGAGGACAAAAATGACCTAAATGTTGAACCGAAGACACAAAATCACTTATTGGATGCACAAGATTGGTTAAAAACCCTAATTGGATTAGAATAAGCCTAAGGAGGACGAAAATGACATAAATGTTCAACCTATGACACAAAATCACTTATTGGATGCACAACATTGGTTAAAAACCCTAATTGGATTAGAATAAGCCTATGGAGGACGAAAATGACCTAAATGTTCAACCAATGACACAAAATCACTTATTTGATGCACACGATTGGTTAAAAACCCTAACTGGATTAGAATTAGTCGAAGGATGACGAAAATGACCGAAATGTTCAACCTATGACACAAATCCATTTATTGGATGCACAAGATTTGTTAAAAACTCTAATTGGGTGAGAATAAGCCTAGGGAGGACGAAAATGACCTAAATGTTCAACCAATGACACAAAATCACTTATTGGTTGCACAAGATTGGTTAAAAACCCTAATTGGATAAGAATAAGCCTACGGAGGACGAAAATGACCTAAATGTGAATCCAATGACACAAACGCTCTTATTGGATGCACAAGATTGGTTAAGAACCCTAATTGGATAAGAATAAGCCAACATACGACGAAAATGACCTAAATGCTAATCTAGTGACCCAAACGCACTTATTGCATGCACAGGATTGGTTAAAAACCCTAATTGGATTAGAATAAGCCTAGGGAGGAAGAAAATGACCTAAATGTTGAACCTATGACACAAAATCACTTATTGGATGCACAAGAACGGTTAAAAACCCTAATTGTGTGAGAATAAGCCTAGGGAGGACGAAAATGACCTAAATTTTCAACCAATGACAAAATCACTTATTGGATGCACAAGATTGGTTAAAAACCCTAATTGGATTAGAATAAGACTAGGGAGGACAAAAATGACTTAAATGTTGAACCGAAGACACAAAATCACTTATTGGATGCACAAGATTGGTTAAAAACCCTAATTGGATTAGAATAAGCCTAGGGAGGACGAAAATGACCTAAATGTTCAACCTATGACACAAAATCACTTATTGGATGCACAAGATTGGTTAAAATCCCTAATTGGATTAGAATAAGCCTATGGAGGACGAAAATGACCTAAATGTTCAACCAATGACACAAAATCACTTATTTGATGCACACGATTGGTTAAAAACCCTAATTGGATTAGAATTAGTCGAAGGATGACGAAAATGACCGAAATGTTCAACCTATGACACAAATCCATTTATTGGATGCACAAGATTGGTTAAAAACTCTAATTGGGTGAGAATAAGCCTAGGGAGGACGAAAATGACCTAAATGTTCAACCAATGACACAAAATCACTTATTGGTTGCACAAGATTGGTTAAAAACCCTAATTGGATAAGAATAAGCCTACGGAGGACGAAAATGACCTAAATGTGAATCCAATGACACAAACGCTCTTATTGGATGCACAAGATTGGTTAAGAACCCTAATTGGATAAGAATAAGCCAACATACGACGAAAATGACCTAAATGCTAATCTAGTGACCCAAACGCACTTATTGCATGCACAGGATTGGTTAAAAACCCTAATTGGATTAGAATAAGCCTAGGGAGGAAGAAAATGACCTAAATGTTGAACCTATGACACAAAATCACTTATTGGATGCACAAGAACGGTTAAAAACCCTAATTGTGTGAGAATAAGCCTAGGGAGGACGAAAATGACCTAAATTTTCAACCAATGACAAAATCACTTATTGGATGCACAAGATTGGTTAAAAACCCTAATTGGATTAGAATAAGACTAGGGAGGACAAAAATGACTTAAATGTTGAACCGAAGACACAAAATCACTTATTGGATGCACAAGATTGGTTAAAAACCCTAATTGGATTAGAATAAGCCTAGGGAGGACGAAAATGACCTAAATGTTCAACCTATGACACAAAATCACTTATTGGATGCACAAGATTGGTTAAAAACCCTAATTGGATTAGAATAAGCCTATGGAGGACGAAAATGACCTAAATGTTCAACCAATGACACAAAATCACTTATTTGATGCACACGATTGGTTAAAAACCCTAATTGGATTAGAATTAGTCGAAGGATGACGAAAATGACCGAAATGTTCAACCAATGACACAAATCCATTTATTGGATGCACAAGATTGGTTAAAAACTCTAATTGGGTGAGAAAAAGCCTAGGGAGGACGAAAATGACCTCAATGTTCAACCAATGACACAAAATCACTTATTGGTTGCACAAGATTGGTTAAAAACCCTAATTGGATAAGAATAAGCCTACGGAGGACGAAAATGACCTAAATGTGAATCCAATGACACAAACGCTCTTATTGGATGCACAAGATTGGTTAAGAACCCTAATTGAATTAGAATAAGCCAACATACGACGAAAATGACCTAAATTCTAATCCAGTGACCCAAACGCACTTATTGGATGCACAGAATTGGTTAAAAACCCTAATTGGATTAGAATAAGCCTAGGGAGGACGAAAATGACCTAAATGTTGAACCTATGACACAAAATCACTTATTGGATGCACAAGAATGTTTAAAAACCCTTATTGTGTGAGAATAAGCATAGGGAGGACGAAAATGACCTAAATGTTCAACCAATGACACAAAATCACTTATTGGATGCACAAGATTGGTTAAAAACCCTAATTGGATTTGAATAAGCCTAGGGAGGATGAAAATGACCTAAATGTTCAACCTATGACACAAAATCACTTATTTGATGCACAAGATTGGTTAAAAACCCTAATTGGATTAGAATAAGCCTATGGAGGACGAAAATGACCTAAATTTCAACCAATGACACAAAATCACTTATTTGATGCACACGATTGGTTAAAACCCCTAATTGGATTAGAATTAGTCGAAGGATGACAAAAATGACCGAAATGTTCAACCAATGACACAAATCCATTTATTGGATGCACAAGATTGGTTAAAAACTCTAATTGGGTGAGAATAAGCCTAGGGAGGATGAAAATGACCTAAATGTTCAACAAATGACATAAAATCACTTATTGGTTGCACAAGATTGGTTAAAAACCCTAATTGGATAAGAATAAGCCTACGGAGAACGAAAATGACCTAAATGTGAATCCAATGACACAAACGCTCTTATTGGATGCACAGGATTGGTTAAGAACCCTAATTGGATTAGAATAAGCCAACATACGACGAAAATGACCGAAATGTTCAACCAATGACACAAATCCATTTATTGGATGCACAAGATTGGTTAAAAACTCTAATTGGGTGAGAATAAGCCTAGGGAGGACCAAAATGACCTAAATGTTCAACCAATCACACAAAATCACTTATTGGATGCACACGATTGGTTAAAAACCCTAATTTGATTAGAATAAGCCTAAGGAGGACGAAAATGACCTAAATGTTCAACCTATGACACAAAATCACTTATTGGATGCACAAGATTGGATAAAAACCCTAATTGGATTAGAATAAGCCTATGGAGGACGAAAATGACCTAAATGTTCAACCAATGACACAAAATCACTTATTTGATGCACACGATTGGTTAAAAACCCTAATTGGATTAGAATTAGTCGAAGGATGACGAAAATGACCGAAATGTTCAACCAATGACACAAATCCATTTATTGGATCCACAAGATTGGTTAAAAACTCTAATTGGGTGAGAATAAGCCTAGGGAGGACGAACATGACCTAAATGTTCAACCAATGACACAAAATCACTTATTGGTTGCACAAGATTGGTTAAAAACCCTAATTGGATAAGAATAAGCCTACGGAGGACGAAAATGACCTAAATGTGAATCCAATGACACAAACGCTCTTATTGGATGCACAAGATTGGTTGAGAACCCTAATTGGATTAGAATAAGCCAACATACGACGAAAATGACCTAAATGCTAATCCATTACCCAAACGCACTTATTGGATGCACAGGATTGGTTAAAAACCCTAATTGGATTAGAATAAGCCTAGGGAGGACGAAAATGACCTAAATGTTGAACCTATGTCACAAAATCACTTATTGGATGCACAAGATTGTTTAAAAACCATAATTGGATTAGAATAAGACTAGGGAGGACAAAAATGACCTAAATGTTGAACCGAAGACACAAAATCACTTATTGGATGCACAAGATTGGTTAAAAACCCTAATTG
>JBBPBQ010000256.1:0-12912 GCA_037974755.1 Cicer yamashitae | reverse complement strand
ACAAACGTACTTTTTGGATGCACAAGATTGGTTAAACACCCTAATTGGATTAGAATAAGCCAATGGAGGACGAAATCGACCTAAATGTTCAACCAATGACACAAATTTACCTATTGGATGCACAAGATTGGTTAAAAACCCTAATTGGATTAGAATAAGTCGAAGGATGACGAAAATGACCTAAATGTTCAACCAATGACACAAAATCACATATTGGATGCACAAGAGAGGTTAAAAACCCTAATTGGATTAGAATAAGTCGAAGGATGACGAAAATGACCTAAACGTTCAACCAATGACACAAACGCACTTTTTGGATGCACAAGATTGGTTAAAAACCCTAATTGGATTAGAATAAGCTAAGGGAGGACGAAAATGACCTAAATGTTCAACCAATGACACAAAATTACCTATTGGATGCACAAGAATGATTAAAAATCCTAATTCGATTAGAATAAGCCTAGGGAGGACGAAAATGACCTAATTGTTCAACCAATGACACAAAATCACTTATTGGAAGCACAAGATTGGTTAAACACCCTAATTGGATTAGAATAAGCCTAGGGAGAACCGTAAATGACCTAAATATTCAACCAATGACACAAAATCACTTATTGGATGCAGAAGATTGGTTAAAAACCCTAATTGGATTAGAATAAGCCAAGTGACGACGAAAATGACCTAAGTGTTCAACCAATGACACAAAATTACCTATTGGATGCACAAGATTGGTTAAAACCCCTAATTGGATTAAAATAAGCCTAGGAAGGACGAAAAATGACCTAAATGTTCAACCAATGACACAATATCACTTATTGAATGTAGAAGATTGGTTAAAAACCCTAATTAGATTAGAATAAGTCTAGGGAGAACGAAAATGACCTAAAGGTTAAACCGATGACACAAAATCACTTATTATAGGTACAAGGTTGGTTAAAAACCCTTATTGGATTAGAATAAACCTAGGGAGGACGAAAATGACCTAAATTTTGAATCAATGACACAAACGTACTTTTTGGATGCACAAGATTGGTTAAACACCCTAATTGGATTAGAATAAGCCAATGGAGGACGAAATCGACCTAAATGTTCAACCAATGACACAAAATTACCTATTGGATGCACAAGATTGGTTAAAACCTCTAATTGGATTAAAATAAGCCAATGGAGGGCGAAAATGACCTAAATGTTCAAGCAATGACACACAATTACCTATTGGATGCACAAGATTGATTAAAAACCCTAATTGGATTAGAATAAGCCAAGGGAGGACGAAAATGACTTAAGTGTTCAACCAATGACACAAAATTACCTATGGATTAGAATAAGAAAAGGGAGGACGAAAATGACCTAAGTGTTCAACCAATGACACAAAATTACCTATTGGATGTACAAGATTGGTTAAAAACCCCAATTGGATTAGAATAAGCCTAGGGAGGACGAAAATGACCTAAGTGTTCAACCAATGACACAAAATTACCTATTGGATGCACAAGATTTGTTAAAACCTCTAATTGGATTAAAATAAGCCAATGGAGGGCGAAAATGACCTAAATGTTCAAGCAATGACACAAAATCACTTATTGGATGCACAAGATTACTTAAAAACCCTAATTGGATTAGAATAAGCCAAGGAAGGACGAAAAATGACCTAAATATTCAACCAATGACACAAAATCACTTATTGAATGCAGAAGATTGGATAAAAACCCTAATTAGATTAGAATATGCCTAGGGAGAACGAAAATGACCTAAAGGTTAAACCGATGACACAAAATCACTTATTAGAAGCACAAGGTTGGTTAAAAACCCCAATTGGATTAGAATAAACCTAGGGAGGACGAAAATGACCTAAATTTTTAATCAATGACACAAACGTACTTTTTGGATGCACAAGATTGGTTAAACACCCTAATTGGATTAGAATAAGCCAATGGAGGACGAAATCGACCTAAATGTTCAACCAATGACACAAATTTACCTATTGGATGCACAAGATTGGTTAAAAACCTTAATTGGATTAGAATAAGTCGAAGGATGACGAAAATGACCTAAATGTTCAACCAATGACACAAAATCACATATTGGATGCACAAGAGAGGTTAAAAACCCTAATTGGATTAGAATAAGTCGAAGGATGACGAAAATGACCTAAATGTTCAACCAATGACACAAACGCACTTTTTGGATGCACAAGATGGGTTAAAAACCCTAATTGGATTAGAATAAGCTAAGGGAAGACGAAAATGACCTAATTGTTCAACCAATGACACAAAATTACCTATTGGATGCGCAAGATTGGTTAAAAATCCTAATTGGATTAAAATAAGCCTAGGGAGGACGAAAATGACCTAAATGTTCAACCAATGACACAAAATCACTTATTGGAAGCACAAGATTGGTTAAAAACCTTAATTGGATTAGAATAAGCCTAGGGAGAACGGAAAATGACCTAAATGTTCAACCAATGACACAAAATCACTTATTGGATACAGAAGATGGGTTAAAAACCGTAATTGGATTAGAATAAGTCAAAGGATGACGAAAATGACCTAAATGTTCAACCAATGACACAAACGCACTTTTTGGATGCACAAGATTGATTAAAAACCCTAATTGGATTAGAATAAGGCAAGGGAGGACGAAAATGACCTAAATGTTCAACCAATGACACAAAATTACCTATTGGATGCATAAGATTGGTTAAAAACCCTAACTGGATTAGAATAAGCCTAGGGAGGACGAAAATTACCTAAATGTTCAACCAATGACACAAAATCACTTATTGGATGCACAAGATTACTTAAAAACCCTAATTGGATTTGAATAAGCCTAGGAAGGACGAAAAATGACCTAAATGTTCAACCAATGACACAAAATCACTTATTGAATGCAGAAGATTGGATAAAAACCCTAATTAGATTAGAATAAGCCTAGGGAGAACGAAAATGACCTAAAGGTTAAACCGATGACACAAAATCACTTATTAGAAGCACAAGGTTGGTTAAAAACCCCAATTGGATTAGAATAAACCTAGGGAGGACGAAAATGACCTAAATTTTTAATCAATGACACAAACGTAGTTTTTGGATGCACAAGATTGGTTAAACACCCTAATTGGATTAGAATAAGCCAATGGAGGACGAAATCGACCTAAATGTTCAACCAATGACACAAATTTACCTATTGGATGCACAAGATTGGTTAAAAACCCTAATTGGATTAGTATAAGTCGAAGGATGACGAAAATGACCTAAATGTTCAACCAATGACACAAAATCACATATTGGATGCACAAGAGAGGTTAAAAACCCTAATTGGATTAGAATAAGTCGAAGGATGACGAAAATGACCTAAATGTTCAACCAATGACACAAAATCACATATTGGATGCACAAGAGAGGTTAAAAACCCTAATTGGATTAGAAAAAGTCAAAGGATGACGAAAATGACCTAAATGTTCAACCAATGACACAAACACACTTTTTGGATGCACAAGATTGATTAAAAACCCTAATTAGATTAGAATAAGCCAAGGGAGGACGAAAATGACCTAAATGTTCAACCAATGGCACAAAATTACCTATTGGATGTACAAGATTGGTTAAAAACCCCAATTGGATTAGAATAAGCCTAGGGAGGACGAAAATGACCTAAGTGTTCAACCAATGACACAAAATTACCTATTGGATGCATAAGATTGGTTAAAACCACTAATTGGATTAAAATAAGCCAATGGAGGACGAAAATGACCTAAATGTTCAACCAATGACACACAATTACCTATTGGATGCACAAGATTGATTAAAAACCCTAATTGGATTAGAATAAGCCAAGGGAGGACGAAAATGACCTAAGTGTTCAACCAATGACACAAAATTACCTATTGGATGCACAAGATTGGTTAAAACACCTAATTGGATTAGAATAAGCAAAGGGACGACGAAAATGACCTAAGTGTTCAACCAATGACACAAAATTACCTATTGGATGCACAAGATTGGTTAAAACCCCTTATTGGATTAAAATAAGCCAATGGAGGACGAAAATTACCTAAATATTCAACCAATGACACACAATTACCTATTGGATGCACAAGATTAGTTAAAAACCCTAATTGGATTAGAATAAGCCAAGGGAGGACGAAAATGACGGTAGTGTTCAACCAATGAAACAAAATTACCTATTGGATGCAAAAGATTGGTTAAAACCCCTAATTGGATTAAAATAAGCCAATGGAGGACGAAAATGACCTAAATGTTCAACCAATGACACACAATTACCTATTGGATGCACAAGATTGGTTAAAACCCCTAATTGGATTAGAATAAGTAAAGGGACGACGAAAATGACCTAAATGTTCAACCAATGAAACAAAATTACCTATTGGATGCATAAGATTGGTTAAAAACCCTAACTGGATTATAATAAGCCTAGGGAGGACGAAAATTACCTAAATGTTCAACCAATGAACAAAATCACTTATTTGATGCACAAGATTACTTAAAAACCCTAATTGGATAAGAATAAGCCTAGGAAAGACGGAAAATGACCTAAATGTTCAACCAATGACACAAAATCACTTATTGAATGCAGAAGATTGGTTAAAAACCCTAATTAGATTAGAATAAGCCTAGGGAGAACGAAAATGACCTAAAGGTTAAACCGATGACACAAAATCACTTATTAGAGGCACAAGTTTGGTTAAAAACCCCAATTGGATTAGAATAAACCTAGGAAGGACGAAAATGACCTAAATTTTTAATCAATGACACAAATGTACTTTTTGGATGCACAAGATTGGTTAAACACCCTAATTGGATTAGAATAAGCCAATGGAGGACGAAATCGACCTAAATGTTCAACCAATGACACAAATTTACCTATTGGATGCACAAGATTGGTTAAAAACCCTAATTGGATTAGAATAAGTCGAAGGATGACGAAAATGACCTAAATGTTCAACCAATGACAAAAAATCACATATTGGATGCACAAGAGAGGTTAAAAACCCTAATTGGATTAGAATAAGTCGAAGGATGACGAATATGACCTAAATGTTCAACCAATGACACAAACGCACATTTTGGATGCACAAGATTGGTTAAAAACCCTAATTGGATTAGAATAAGCCAAGGGAGGACGAAAATGACCTAAATGTTCAACCAATGACACAAAATTACCTATTGGATGCACAAGATTGGTTAAAAATCCTAATTGGATTAGAATAAGCCTAGGGAGGACGAAAATGTTCAACCAATGACACAAAATCACTTATTGGAAGCACAAGATTGGTTAAAAACCCTAAATGGATTAGAATAAGCCTAGGGAGAACGGAAAATGACCTAAATGTTCAACCAATGACACAAAATCACATATTAGATGCACAAGAGAGGTTAAAAACCCTAATTGGATTAGAATAAGTCGAAGGATGACGAAAATGACCTAAATGTTCAACCAATGACACAAACGCACTTTTTGGATGCACAAGATTGATTAAAAACCCTAATTGGATTAGAATAAGCCAAGGGAGGACGAATATGACCTAAATGTTCAACCAATGACAGAAAATTACCTATTGGATGCACAAGATTGGTTAAAACCCCTAATTGGATTGAAATAAGCCTAGGGAGGACGAAAATTACCTAAATGTTCAACCAATCAACAAAATCACTTATTGGATGCACAAGATTACTTAAAAACCCTGATTGGATTAGAATAAGCCTAGGAAGGACGAAAAATGACCTAAATGTTCAACCAATGACACAATATCACTTATTGAATGCAGAAGATTGGTTAAAAACCCTAATTAGATTAGAATAAGCCTAGGGAGAACGAAAATGACCTAAAGGTTAAACCGATGACACAAAATCACTTATTAGAGGCACAAGGTTGGTTAAAAACCCCAATTGGATTAGAATAAACCTCGGGAGGACGAAAATGACCTAAATTTTTAATCAATGGCACAAACATACTTTTTGGATGCACAAGATTGGTTAAACACCCTAATTGGATTAGAATAAGCCAATGGAGGACGAAATCGACCTAAATGTTCAACCAATGACACAAATTTACCTATTGGATACACAAGATTGGTTAAAAACCCTAATTGGATTAGAATAAGTCGAAGGATGACGAAAATGACCTAAATGTTCAACCAATGACACAAAATCACATATTGGATGCACAAGAGAGGTTAAAAACCCTAATTGGATAAGAATATGTCGAAGGATGACGAAAATGACCGAAATGTTCAACCAATGACACAAACGCACTTTTTGGATGCACAAGATTGGTTAAAAACCCTAATTGGATTAGAATAAGCTAAGGGAGGACGAAAATGACCTAAATGTTCAACCAATGACACAAAATTACCTATTGGATGCACAAGAATGGTTAAAAATCCTAATTGGATTAGAATAAGCCTAGGGAGGACGAAAATGACCTAAATGTTCAACCAATAACACAAAATCACTTATTGGAAGCACAAGATTGGTTAAAAACCCTAATTGGATTAGAATAAGCCTAGGGAGAACCATAAACGACCTAAATGTTCAACCAATGACACAAAATCACTTATTGGATGCAGAAGATTGGTTAAAAACCCTAATTGGATTAGAATAAGTCAAAGGATGACGAAAATGACCTTAATGTTCAACCAATGACACAAACGCACTTTTTGGATGCACAAGATTGATTAAAAACCCTAATTGGATTAGAATAAGCCAAGGGAGGACGAAAATGACCTAAATGTTCAACCAATGACACAAAATTACCTATTGGATGTACAAGATTGGTTAAAAACCCCAATTGGATTAGAATAAGCCTAGGGAGGAAGAAAATGACCTAAATTTTTAATCAATGACACAAACGTACGTTTTGGATGCACAAGATTGGTTTAAAACCCAAATTGGATTAAAATAAGCCAATAGAGGACGAAAATGACCTAAATGTTCAACCAATGACACACAATTACCTATTGGATGCACAAGATTGGTTAAAAACCCTAATTGGATTAGAATAAGCCAAGGGAGGACGAAAATGACCTAAGTGTTCAACCAATGACACAAAATTACCTATTGGATGCACAAGATTGGTTAAAACCCCTAATTGGATTAAAATAAGCCTAGGGAGGACGAAAATTACCTAAATGTTCAACCAATGATAAAAATCACTTATTGGATGCACAAGATTACTTAAAAACCCTAATTGGATTAGAATAAGCCTAGGAAGGACGAAAAATGACCTAAATGTTCAACCAATGACACAATATCACTTATTGAATGCAGAAGATTGGTTAAAAACCCTAATTAGATTAGAATAAGCCTAGGGAGAACGAAAATGACCTAAAGGTTAAACCGATGACACAAAATCACTTATTAGAGGCACAAGGTTGGTTAAAAACCCCAATTGGATTAGAATAAACCTAGGGAGGACGAAAATGACCTAAATTTTTAATCAATGACACAAACGTACTTTTTGGATGCACAAGATTGGTTAAACACCCTAATTGGATTAGAATAAGCCAATGGAGGACGAAATCGACCTAAATGTTCAACCAATGACACAAATTTACCTATTGGATGCACAAGATTGGTTAAAAACCCTAATTGGATTAGAATAAGTCGAAGGATGACGAAAATGACCTAAATGTTCAACCAATGACACAAAATCACATATTGGATGCACAAGAGAGGTTAAAAACCCTAATTGGATTAGAATAAGTCGAAGGATGACGAAAATGACCTAAACGTTCAACCAATGACACAAACGCACTTTTTGGATGCACAAGATTGGTTAAAAACCCTAATTGGATTAGAATAAGCTAAGGGAGGACGAAAATGACCTAAATGTTCAACCAATGACACAAAATTACCTATTGGATGCACAAGAATGATTAAAAATCCTAATTCGATTAGAATAAGCCTAGGGAGGACGAAAATGACCTAATTGTTCAACCAATGACACAAAATCACTTATTGGAAGCACAAGATTGGTTAAACACCCTAATTGGATTAGAATAAGCCTAGGGAGAACCGTAAATGACCTAAATATTCAACCAATGACACAAAATCACTTATTGGATGCAGAAGATTGGTTAAAAACCCTAATTGGATTAGAATAAGCCAAGTGACGACGAAAATGACCTAAGTGTTCAACCAATGACACAAAATTACCTATTGGATGCACAAGATTGGTTAAAACCCCTAATTGGATTAAAATAAGCCTAGGAAGGACGAAAAATGACCTAAATGTTCAACCAATGACACAATATCACTTATTGAATGTAGAAGATTGGTTAAAAACCCTAATTAGATTAGAATAAGTCTAGGGAGAACGAAAATGACCTAAAGGTTAAACCGATGACACAAAATCACTTATTATAGGTACAAGGTTGGTTAAAAACCCTTATTGGATTAGAATAAACCTAGGGAGGACGAAAATGACCTAAATTTTGAATCAATGACACAAACGTACTTTTTGGATGCACAAGATTGGTTAAACACCCTAATTGGATTAGAATAAGCCAATGGAGGACGAAATCGACCTAAATGTTCAACCAATGACACAAAATTACCTATTGGATGCACAAGATTGGTTAAAACCTCTAATTGGATTAAAATAAGCCAATGGAGGGCGAAAATGACCTAAATGTTCAAGCAATGACACACAATTACCTATTGGATGCACAAGATTGATTAAAAACCCTAATTGGATTAGAATAAGCCAAGGGAGGACGAAAATGACTTAAGTGTTCAACCAATGACACAAAATTACCTATGGATTAGAATAAGAAAAGGGAGGACGAAAATGACCTAAGTGTTCAACCAATGACACAAAATTACCTATTGGATGTACAAGATTGGTTAAAAACCCCAATTGGATTAGAATAAGCCTAGGGAGGACGAAAATGACCTAAGTGTTCAACCAATGACACAAAATTACCTATTGGATGCACAAGATTTGTTAAAACCTCTAATTGGATTAAAATAAGCCAATGGAGGGCGAAAATGACCTAAATGTTCAAGCAATGACACAAAATCACTTATTGGATGCACAAGATTACTTAAAAACCCTAATTGGATTAGAATAAGCCAAGGAAGGACGAAAAATGACCTAAATATTCAACCAATGACACAAAATCACTTATTGAATGCAGAAGATTGGATAAAAACCCTAATTAGATTAGAATATGCCTAGGGAGAACGAAAATGACCTAAAGGTTAAACCGATGACACAAAATCACTTATTAGAAGCACAAGGTTGGTTAAAAACCCCAATTGGATTAGAATAAACCTAGGGAGGACGAAAATGACCTAAATTTTTAATCAATGACACAAACGTACTTTTTGGATGCACAAGATTGGTTAAACACCCTAATTGGATTAGAATAAGCCAATGGAGGACGAAATCGACCTAAATGTTCAACCAATGACACAAATTTACCTATTGGATGCACAAGATTGGTTAAAAACCTTAATTGGATTAGAATAAGTCGAAGGATGACGAAAATGACCTAAATGTTCAACCAATGACACAAAATCACATATTGGATGCACAAGAGAGGTTAAAAACCCTAATTGGATTAGAATAAGTCGAAGGATGACGAAAATGACCTAAATGTTCAACCAATGACACAAACGCACTTTTTGGATGCACAAGATGGGTTAAAAACCCTAATTGGATTAGAATAAGCTAAGGGAAGACGAAAATGACCTAATTGTTCAACCAATGACACAAAATTACCTATTGGATGCGCAAGATTGGTTAAAAATCCTAATTGGATTAAAATAAGCCTAGGGAGGACGAAAATGACCTAAATGTTCAACCAATGACACAAAATCACTTATTGGAAGCACAAGATTGGTTAAAAACCTTAATTGGATTAGAATAAGCCTAGGGAGAACGGAAAATGACCTAAATGTTCAACCAATGACACAAAATCACTTATTGGATACAGAAGATGGGTTAAAAACCGTAATTGGATTAGAATAAGTCAAAGGATGACGAAAATGACCTAAATGTTCAACCAATGACACAAACGCACTTTTTGGATGCACAAGATTGATTAAAAACCCTAATTGGATTAGAATAAGGCAAGGGAGGACGAAAATGACCTAAATGTTCAACCAATGACACAAAATTACCTATTGGATGCATAAGATTGGTTAAAAACCCTAACTGGATTAGAATAAGCCTAGGGAGGACGAAAATTACCTAAATGTTCAACCAATGACACAAAATCACTTATTGGATGCACAAGATTACTTAAAAACCCTAATTGGATTTGAATAAGCCTAGGAAGGACGAAAAATGACCTAAATGTTCAACCAATGACACAAAATCACTTATTGAATGCAGAAGATTGGATAAAAACCCTAATTAGATTAGAATAAGCCTAGGGAGAACGAAAATGACCTAAAGGTTAAACCGATGACACAAAATCACTTATTAGAAGCACAAGGTTGGTTAAAAACCCCAATTGGATTAGAATAAACCTAGGGAGGACGAAAATGACCTAAATTTTTAATCAATGACACAAACGTAGTTTTTGGATGCACAAGATTGGTTAAACACCCTAATTGGATTAGAATAAGCCAATGGAGGACGAAATCGACCTAAATGTTCAACCAATGACACAAATTTACCTATTGGATGCACAAGATTGGTTAAAAACCCTAATTGGATTAGAATAAGTCGAAGGATGACGAAAATGACCTAAATGTTCAACCAATGACACAAAATCACATATTGGATGCACAAGAGAGGTTAAAAACCCTAATTGGATTAGAATAAGTCGAAGGATGACGAAAATGACCTAAACGTTCAACCAATGACACAAACGCACTTTTTGGATGCACAAGATTGGTTAAAAACCCTAATTGGATTAGAATAAGCTAAGGGAGGACGAAAATGACCTAAATGTTCAACCAATGACACAAAATTACCTATTGGATGCACAAGAATGATTAAAAATCCTAATTCGATTAGAATAAGCCTAGGGAGGACGAAAATGACCTAATTGTTCAACCAATGACACAAAATCACTTATTGGAAGCACAAGATTGGTTAAACACCCTAATTGGATTAGAATAAGCCTAGGGAGAACCGTAAATGACCTAAATATTCAACCAATGACACAAAATCACTTATTGGATGCAGAAGATTGGTTAAAAACCCTAATTGGATTAGAATAAGCCAAGTGACGACGAAAATGACCTAAGTGTTCAACCAATGACACAAAATTACCTATTGGATGCACAAGATTGGTTAAAACCCCTAATTGGATTAAAATAAGCCTAGGAAGGACGAAAAATGACCTAAATGTTCAACCAATGACACAATATCACTTATTGAATGTAGAAGATTGGTTAAAAACCCTAATTAGATTAGAATAAGTCTAGGGAGAATGAAAATGACCTAAAGGTTAAACCGATGACACAAAATCACTTATTATAGGTACAAGGTTGGTTAAAAACCCTTATTGGATTAGAATAAACCTAGGGAGGACGAAAATGACCTAAATTTTGAATCAATGACACAAACGTACTTTTTGGATGCACAAGATTGGTTAAACACCCTAATTGGATTAGAATAAGCCAATGGAGGACGAAATCGACCTAAATGTTCAACCAATGACACAAATTTACCTATTGGATGCACAAGATTGGTTAAAAACCCTAACTTGATTAGAATAAGTCGAAGGATGACGAAAATGACCTAAATGTTCAACCAATGACACAAAATCACATATTGGATGCACAAGAGAGGTTAAAAACCCTAATTGGATTAGAATAAGTCGAAGGATGACGAACATGACCTAAACGTTCAACCAATGACACAAACGCACTTTTTGGATGCACAAGATTGGTTAAAAACCCTAATTGGATTAGAATAAGCCAAGTGACGACGAAAATGACCTAAGTGTTCAACCAATGACACAAAATTACCTATTGGATGCACAAGATTGGTTAAAACCCCTAATTGGATTAAAATAAGCCTAGGAAGGACGAAAAATGACCTAAATGTTCAACCAATGACACAATATCACTTATTGAATGTAGAAGATTGGTTAAAAACCCTAATTAGATTAGAATAAGTCTAGGGAGAACGAAAATGACCTTAAGGTTAAACCGATGACACAAAATCACTTATTATAGGCACAAGGTTGGTTAAAAACCCTTATTGGATTACAATAAACCTAGGGAGGACGAAAATGACCTAAATTTTGAATCAATGACACAAACGTACTTTTTGGATGCACAAGATTGGTTAAACACCCTAATTGGATTAGAATAAGCCAATGGAGGACGAAATCGACCTAAATGTTCAACCAATGACACAAATTTACCTATTGGATGCACAAGATTGGTTAAAAACCCTAATTTGATTAGAATAAGTCGAAGGATGACGAAAATGACATAAATGTTCAACCAATGACACAAAATCACATATTGGATGCACAAGAGAGGTTAAAAACCCTAATTGGATTAGAATAAGTCGAAGGATGACGAACATGACCTAAACGTTCAACCAATGACACAAACGCACTTTTTGGATGCACAAGATTGGTTAAAAACCCAAATTGGATTAGAATAAGCTAAGGGAGGATGAAAATGACCTAAATGTTCAACCAATGACACAAAATTACCTATTGGATGCACAAGAATGGTTAAAAATCCTAATTGGATTAGAATAAGCCTAGGGAGGACGAAAATGACCTAAATGTTCAACCAATGACACAAAATCACTTATTGGAAGCACAAGATTGGTTAAAAACCCTAATTGGATTAGAATAAGCCTAGGGAGAACCGTAAATGACCTAAATGTTCAACCAATGACACAAAATCACTTATTGGATGCAGAAGATTGGTTAAAAACCCTAATTGGATTAGAATAAGTCAAAGGATG
>JBBPBQ010000255.1:0-12422 GCA_037974755.1 Cicer yamashitae | reverse complement strand
AAAAAAAAAGGTGGAACACGAGGACTTCTAAGGAGGTCACCCATCCTAGTACTACTCTCGCCCAAGCACGCTTAATTGTGGAGTTCTGATGGGATCCGGTGCATTAGTGCTGGTATGATCGCACCTGTTAAATAATGCGTCGTAATTGAATATATGCGTTGCACTACAGAAAATACATAAAAAGAGACACTCCCGACTAATTGAAATCCGCTCGATCCACGTATTTTGTATTTTGTTTTCTAAACAACAAATAACCTTATATTTCCTAGAACAAATAAAAAGAACAACGCTAAAATCGATTTCTTGCAACTTGCCCGTATTGCTTCGAAACATGGCCAGAATATCCGAAATAATTCAAAAAAAAAGGTGCAACACGAGGACTTCCCAAAAGGTCACCCATCCTAGTACTACTCTCGCCCAAATACGGTTGACTGCGGAGTTCTGATGGGATCCGGTGCATTAGTGCTAGTATGATCGCACATGTTAAATAATGCGTCGTAATTGAATATATGCGTTGCACTACAGAAAATACATAAAAAGAGACACTCCCGACTAATTGAAATCCGCTCGATCCACGTATTTTGTATTTTGTTTTCTAAACAACAAATAACCTTATATTTCCTATAATAAATAAAAAGAACAACGCTAAAATCGATTTCTTGTCAACTTGCCCGTGTTGCTTCGAAACTTGGCCAGAATATCCTAAATAAATTAAAAAAACAGGTGCAACACGAGGACTTCCCAGGAGGTCACCCATCCTAGTACTACTCTCGCCCAAGCAAGCTTGACTGCGGAGTTCTGATGGGATCCAGTGCATTAGTGCTGGTATGATCGCACCTGTTAAATAATGCGTCGTAATTGAATATATGCGTTGCACTACAGAAAATACATAAAAAGAGACACTCCCGACTAATTGAAATCCACTCGATCCACGTATTTTGTATTTTGTTTTCTAAACAACAAATAACCTTATATTTCCTAGAACAAATAAAAAGAACAACGCTAAAATCGATTTCTTGTCAACTTGCCCGTGTTGCTTCGAAACTTGGCCAGAATATCCGAAATAAATCAAAAAAAAAGGTGCAACAAAATGACTTCCCAAGAGGTCACCCATCCTTGTATTACTCTCGCCCAAGCACGCTTAATTGCAGAGTTCTGATGGGATCCGGTGCATTAGTGATGGTATGATCGCACCTGTTAAATAATGCGTCGTAATTGAATATATGCGTTGCACTACAGAAAATACATAAAAAGAGACACTCCCGACTAATTGAACTCTGTCGATCCACGTATTTTGTATTTTGTTTTCTAAACAACAAATAACCTTATATTTCCTAGAACAAATAAAAAGAACAACGCTAAAATCGATTTCTTGTCAACTTGCCCGTGTTGCTTCGAAACTTGGCCAGAATATCCGAAATAAATCAAAAAAAAAGGTGCAACACGAGGACTTCCCAGGAGGTCACCAGAATATCCGAAATAAATCAAAAAAAAAGGTGCAACACGAGGACTTCCCAAGAGGTCACCCATCCTAGTACTACTCTCGCCCAAGCACGCTTATCTGTGGAGTTCTGATGGGATCCAGTGCATTAGTGCTGGTATGATCGCACCTATTAAATAATGCGTCGTAATTGAATATATGCGTTGCACTACAGAAAATACATAAAAAGAGACACTCCCGACTAATTGAAATCCGCTCGATCCACGTATTTTGTATTTTGTTTTCTAAACAACAAATAACCTTATATTTCCTAGAACAAATAAAAAGAACAACGCTAAAATCGATTTCTTGTCTACTTGCCCGTGTTTCTTCGAAACTTGGCCAGAATATCCGAAATAAATAAAAAAAAAAGGTGCAACACGAGGACTTCCCAGAAGGTCACCCATAGTAGTACTACTCTCGCCCAAGCACGCTTAACTGCGGAGTTCTGATGGGATCCGGTGCATTAGTGCTGGTATGATCGCACCTGTTAAATAATGCGTCGTAATTGAATATATGCGTTGCACTACAGAAAATACATAAAAAGAGACACTCCCGACTAATTGAAATCCGCTCGATCCACGTATTTTGTATTTTGTTTTCTAAACAACAAATAACCTTATATTTCCAGGAACAAATAAAAAGAACAACGCTAAAATCGATTTCTTGTCAACTTGCCCGTGTTGCTTCGAAACTTGGCCAGAATATCCGAAATAAATAAAAAAAAAGGTGCAACACGAGGACTTCCCAACAGGTCACCCATCCTAGTACTACTCTCGTCCAAGCACGCTTAGCTGCGGAGTTCTGATGGGATCCGGTGCATTAGTGCTGGTATGATCGCACCTGTTAAATAATGCGTCGTAATTGAATATATGCGTTGCACTACAGAAAATACATAAAAAGAGACACTCCCGACTAATTGAAATCCGCTCGATCCACGTATTTTGTATTTTGTTTTCTAAACAACAAATAACCTTATATTTCCTAGAACAAATAAAAAGAACAACGCTAAAATCGATTTCTTGTCAACTTGCCTGTGTTGCTTCGGAACTTGGCCAGAATATCCGAAATAAATAAAAAACAAGGTGCAACACGAGGACTTCCCAAGAGGTCACCCATCCTAGTACTACTCTCGCCCAAGCACGCTTAACTGCGGAGTTCTGATGGGATCCGGTGCTTAGTGCTGGTATGATCGCACCTGTTAAATAATGCGTCGTAATTGAATATATGCGTTGCACTACAGAAAATACATAAAAAGAGACACTCCCGACTAATTGAAATCCGCTCGATCCACGTATTTTGTATTTTGTTTTCTAAACAACAAATAACCTTATATTTCCTAGAACAAATAAAAAGAACAACGCTAAAATCGATTTCTTGTCAACTTGCCCGTGTTGCTTCGGAACTTGGCCAGAATATCCGAAATAAATAAAAAAAACAGGTGCAACACGAGGACTTCCCAGGAGGTCACCAATCCTAGTACTACTCTCGCCCAAGCAAGCTTGACTGCGGAGTTCTGATGGGATCCAGTGCATTAGTGCTGGTATGATCGCACCTGTTAAATAATGCGTCGTAATTGAATATATGCGTTGCACTACAGAAAATACATAAAAAGAGACACTCCCGACTAATTGAAATCCGCTCGATCCACGTATTTTGTATTTTGTTTTCTAAACAACAAATAACCTTATATTTCCTAGAACAAATAAAAAGAACAACGCTAAAATCGATTTCTTGTCAACTTGCCCGTGTTGCTTCGAAACTTGGCCAAAATATCGGATATAAATCAAAAAAAAAGGTTCAACACAACGACTTCCCAAGAGGTCACCCATCCTAGTACTGCTCTCGCCCAAGCACGCTTGACTGCGGAGTTCTGATGGGATCCGGTGCATTAGTGCTGGTATGATCGCACCTGTTAAATAATGCGTCGTAATTGAATATATGCGTTGCACTACAGAAAATACATAAAAAGAGACACTCCCGACTAATTGAAATCCGCTCGATCCACGTATTTTGTATTTTGTTTTCTAAAAAAAAAATAACCTTATATTTCCCAGAACAAATAAAAAGAACAACACTAAAATCGATTTCTTGTCAACTTGCCTGTGTTGCTTCGAAACTTGACCAGAATATCCGAAATAAATAAAAAAAAAAGGTGCAACACGAAGACTTCCCAAGAGGTCACCCATCCTAGTACTACTCTCGCCCAAGAAAGCTTGACTGCGGAGTTCTGATGGGATCCAGTGCATTAGTGCTGGTATGATCGCACCTGTTAAATAATGCGTCGTAATTGAATATATGCGTTGCAACACAGAAAATACATAACAAGAGACACTCCCGACTAATTGAAATCCGCTCGATCCACGTATTTTGTATTTTGTTTTCTAAACAACAAATAACCTTACATTTCCTAGAACAAATAAAAAGAACAACGCTAAAATCGATTTCTTGTCAACTTGCCCGTGTTGCTGCGAAACTTGGCCAGAATATCCGAAATAAATAAAAAAAAAAAGGTGCAACACGAAGACTTCCCAAGAGGTCACCCATCCTAGTACTACTCTCGCGCAAGAAAGCTTGACTGCGGAGTTCTGATTAGATCCCATGCATTAGTGCTGGTATGATCGCACCTGTTAAATAATGCGTCGTAATTGAATATATGCGTTGCAACACAGAAAATACATAAAAAGAGACACTCCCGACTAATTGAAATCCGCTCGATCCACGTATTTTGTATTTTGTTTTCTAAACAACAAATAACCTTACATTTCCTAGAACAAATAAAAAGAACAACGCTAAAATCGATTTCTTGTCAACTTGCCCTTGTTGCTTCGAAACTTGGCCAGAATATCCGAAATAAAAAAAAAAAGGTGCAACACGAAAACATCCCAAGAGGTCACCCATCCTAGTACTACTCTCGCCCAAGCACGCTTCACTGCGGAGTTCTGATGGGATCCGGTGCATTACTGCTGGTATGATTGCTCCTGTTAAATAATGCGTCATAATTGAATATATGCGTTGCACTACAGAAAATACATAAAAAGAGACACTCCCGACTAATTGAAATCCGCTCGATCCACGTATTTTGTATTTTGTTTTCTAAACAACAAATAACCTTATATTTCGTAGAACAAATAAAAAGAACAACGCTAAAATTGATTTCTTGTCAACTTGCCCGTGTTGCTTCGAAACTTAGCTAGATAATTCGAAATAAATCAAAAAAAAAGGTGCAACACGAGGACTTCCCAGGAGGTCACCAATTCTAGTACTACTCTCGCCCAAGCACGCTTAACTCCGGAGTTCTGATTAGATCTGGTGCATTAGTGGTGGTATGATCGCACCAGTTAAATAATGCGTCGTAATTGAATATATGCGTTGCATTACAGAAAATACATAAAAAGAGACACAACCGACTAATTGAAATTTGCTCGATCCACGTATTTTGTATTTTGTTTTCTTAACAACAAATAACCTTATATTTCCTAGAACAAATAAAAAGAACAACGCTAAAATCGATTTCTTGTCAACTTGCCCGTGTTGCTTCGAAACTTGGCCATAATATCCGAAATAAATAAAAAAAAAAGGTGGAACACGAAGACTTCTAAGGAGGTCACCCATCCTAGTACTACTCTCGCCCAAGCACGCTTAATTGTGGAGTTCTGATGGGATCCGGTGCATTAGTGCTGGTATGATCGCACCTGTTAAATAATGCGTCGTAATTGAATATATGCGTTGCACTACAGAAAATACATAAAAAGAGACACTCCCGACAAATTGAAATCCGCTCGATCCACGTATTTTGTATTTTGTTTTCTAAACAACAAATAACCTTATATTTCCTAGAACAAATAAAAAGAACAACGCTAAAATTGATTTCTTGCAACTTGCCCGTGTTGCTTCGAAACATGGCCAGAATATCCGAAATAATTCAAAAAAAAAGGTGCAACACGAGGACTTCCCAAAAGGTCACCCATCCTAGTACTACTCTCCCCCAAATACGGTTGACTGCGGAGTTCTGATGGGATCCGGTGCATTAGTGCTAGTATGATCGCACATGTTAAATAATGCGTCGTAATTGAATATATGCGTTGCACTACAGAAAATACATAAAAAGAGACACTCCCGACTAATTGAAATCCGCTCGATCCACGTATTTTGTATTTTGTTTTCTAAACAACAAATAACCTTATATTTCCTAGAATAAATAAAAAGAACAACGCTAAAATCGATTTCTTGTCAACTTGCCCGTGTTGCTTCGAAACTTGGCCAGAATATCCGAAATAAATCAAAAAAAAAGGTGCAACACAAGGACTTCCAAAGAGGTCGCCCATCCTAGTACTGCTCTCGCCCAAGCACGCCTAACTGCGGAGTTCTTATGGGATCCGGTGCATTAGTGCTGGTATGATCGCACCTGTTAAATAATGCGTCGTAATTGAATATATGCGTTGCTCTACAGAAAATACATAAAAAGAGACACTCCCGACTAATTGAAATCCGCTCGATCCACGTATTTTGTATTTTGTTTTCTAAACAACAAATAACCTTATATTTCCTAGAATAAATAAAAAGAACAACGCTAAAATCGATTTCTTGTCAACTTGCCCGTGTTGCTTCGAAACTTGGCCAGAATATCCGAAATAAATCAAAAAAAAAGGTGCAACACGAGGACTTCTCAGGAGGTCACCCATCCTAGTCCTACTCTCGCCCAAGCACGCTTATCTGCGGAGTTCTGATGGGATCCGGTGCATTAGTGCTGGTATGATCGCACCTGTTAAATAATGCGTCGTAATTGAATATATGCGTTGCACTACAGAAAATACATAAAAAGAGACACTCCCGACTAATTGAAATCCGCTCGATCCACGTATTTTGTATTTTGTTTTCTAAACAACAAATAACCTTATATTTCCTAGAACAAATAAAAAGAACAACGCTGAAATCGATTTCTTGTCAACTTGCCCGTGTTGCTTCGAAACTTGGCCAGAATATCCGAAATAAATAAATAAAAAAGGTGCAACACGAGGACTTCCCAAAAAGTCACCCATCCTAGTACTACTCTGGCCCAAGTGCGCTTAACTACGAAGTTCTGATGGGATCCGCTGCATTAGTACTGGTATGATCGCACTTGTTAAATAATGCGTCGTATTTGAATATATGCGTTACACTAAAGAAAATACATAAAAAGAGACACTCCCGAGTAATTGAAATCCGCTCGATCCACGTATTTTGTATTTTGTTTTCTAAACAACAAATAACTTTATATTTCCTAGAACAAATAAAAAGAACAACGCTAAAATCGATTTCTTGTCAACTTGCCCGTGTTGCTTCGAAACTTGGCCATAATATCCGAAATAAATAAAAAAAAAAGGTACAACACGAGGACTTCCAAGGACGTCACCCATCCTAGTACTACTCTCGCCCAAGCACGCTTAACTGCGGAGTTCTGATGGGATCCGATGCATTAGTGCTGGTATGATCGCACCTGTTAAATAATGCGTCGTAATTAAATATATGCGTTGCACTACAGAAAATACATAAAAAGAGACACTCCCGACTAATTGAAATCCGCTCGATCCACGTATTTTGTATTTTGTTTTCTAAACAACAAATAACCTTATATTTCCTAGAACAAATAAAAAGAACAACGCTAAAATCGATTTCTTGTCAACTTGCCCGTGTTGCTTCGAAACTTAGCCAGAATATCCGAAATAAATCAAAAATAAAGGTGCAACAGGAGGACTTCCCAGGAGGTCATAAATCCTAGTACTACTCTCGCCCAAGCACGCTTAACTGCAGTGTTCTGATGGGATCCGGTGCATTAGTGCTGGTATGATCGCATCTGTTAAATAATGCGTCGTAATTGAATATATGCGTTGCACTACAGAAAATACATAAAAAGAGACACTCCCGACTAATTGAAACCCGCTCGATCCATGTATTTTGTATTTTGTTTTCTAAACAACAAATAACCTTATATTTCCTAGAACAAATAAAAAGAACAACGCTAAAATCGATTTCTTGTCAACTTGCCCGTGTTGCTTCGAAACTTGGCCATAATATCCGAAATAAATCAAAAAAAAAGGTGCAACACGAGGACTTCCAAGGACGTCACCCATCCTAGTACTACTCTCGCCCAAGAACGCTTAACTGCGGAGTTCTTATGGGATCCGATGCATTAGTGCTGGTATGATCGCACCTGTTAAATAATGCGTCGTAATTAAATATATGCGTTGCACTACAGAAAATACATAAAAAGAGACACTCCCAACTAATTGAAATCCGCTCGATCCACGTATTTTGTATTTTGTTTTCTAAACAACAAATAACCTTATATTTCCTAGAACAAATAAAAAGAACAACGCTAAAATCGATTTCTTGTCAACTTGCCCGTGTTGCTTCGAAACTTGGCCAGAATATCTGAAATAAATCAAAAAAAAAAGGTGCAACACGTGGACTTCCCAGGAGGTCACTCATCCTAGTACTATACTCGCCCAAGCGCGGTTAAATGCGGAGTTCTGATGGGATCCGGTGCATTAGTGCTGGTATGATCGCACCTATTAAATAATGCGTCGTAATTGAATATATGCGTTGCACTACAGAAAATACATAAAAAGAGACACTCCCGATTAATTGAAATCCGCTCGATCCACGTATTTTGTATTTTGTTTTCTAAACAACAAATAACCTTATATTTCCTAGAACAAATAAAAAGAACAACGCTAAAATCGATTTCTTGTCAACTTGCCCGTGTTGCTTCGAAACTTGGCCAGAATATCCGAAAGAAATAAAAAAAAAAAGGTGCAACACGAGGACTTCCCAGGAGGTCACCCATCCTAGTACTACTCTCGCCCAAGCACGCTTAGCTGCAGAGTTCTGATGGGATCCGGTGCATTAGTGCTGGTATGATCGCACCTGTTAAATAATGCGTCGTAATTGAATATATGCGTTGCACTACAGAAAATACATAAAAAGAGACACTCCCGACTAATTGAAATACGCTCGATCCACGTATTTTGTATTTTGTTTTCTAAACAACAAATAACCTTATATTTCCTAGAACAAATAAAAAGAACAACGCTAAAATCGATTTCTTGTCAACTTGCCCGTGTTGCTTCGAAACTTGGCCAGAATATCCGAAATAAATAAAAAAAAAAAGGTGCAACACGAGGACTTCCCAACAGGTCACCCATCCTAGTACTACTCTCGCCCAAGCACGCTTAGCTGCGGAGTTCTGATGGGATCTGGTGCATTAGTGCTGGTATGATCGCACCTGTTAATTAATGCGTCGTAATTGAATATATGCGTTGCACTGCGGAAAATACATAAAAAGAGACACTCCCGACTAATTGAAATCCGCTCGATCCACGTATTTTGTATTTTGTTTTCTAAACAACAAATAACCTTATATTTCCTAGAACAAATAAAAAGAACAACGCTAAAATCGATTTCTTGTCAACTTGCCCGTGTTGCTTCGAAACTTGGCCAGAATATCCGAAATAAAAAAAAAAGGTGCAACACGAGGACTTCCGAGGAGGTCACCCATCCTAGTACTACTCTCGCCCAAGCACGCTTATCTGCGGAGTTCTGATGGGATCCGGTGCATTAGTGCTGGTATGATCACACCTGTTAAATAATGCGTCGTAATTGAATATATGCGTTGCACTACAGAAAATACATAAAAAGAGACACTCCCGACTAATTGAAATCCGCTCGATCCACGTATTTTGTATTTTGTTTTCTAAACAACAAATAACCTTATATTTCCTAGAACAAATAAAAAGAACAACGCTAAAATCGATTTCTTGTCAACTTGCCCGTGTTGCTTCGAAACTTGGCCAGAATATCCGAAATAAATAAAAAAAACAGGTGCAACACGAGGACTTCCCAGGAGGTCACCCATCCTAGTACTACTCTCGCCCAAGCAAGCTTGCCTGCGGAGTTCTGATGGGATCCAGTGCATTAGTGCTGGTATGATCGCATCTGTTAAATAATGCGTCGTAATTGAATATATGCGTTGCACTACAGAAAATACATAAAAAGAGACACTCCCGACTAATTGAAATCCGCTCGATCCACGTATTTTGTATTTTGTTTTCTAAACAACAAATAACCTTATATTTCCTAGAACAAATAAAAAGAACAACGCTAAAATCGATTTCTTGTCAACTTGCCCGTGTTGCTTCGAAACTTGGCCAGAATATCCGAAATAAATAAAAAAAAAATGTGCAACATAAGGACTTCCCAAGAGGTCACCCATCCTAGTACTGCTCTCGCCCAAGCACGTTTAACTGCGGAGTTCTGATGGGATCCGGTGCATTAGTGCTGGTATGATCGCACCTGTTAAATAATGCGTCGTAATTGAATATATGCGTTGCACTACAGAAAATACATAAAAACAGACACTCCCGACTAATTGAAATCCGCTCGATCCACGTATTTTGTATTTTGTTTTCTAAACAACAAATAACCTTATATTTCCTAGAACAAATAAAAAGAACAACGCTAAAATCGATTTCTTGTCAACTTGCCCGTGTTGCTTCGAAACTTGGCCAGAATATCCGAAATAAATCAAAAAAAAAGGTGCAACACGAGGACTTCCCAAGAGGTCACCCATCCTAATACTGCTCTCGCCCAAGCACGCTTAGCTGCGGAGTTCTGATGGGATCCGGTGCATTAGTGCTGGTATGATAGCACCTGTTAAATAATCTGTCGTAATTGAATATATGCGTTGCACTACAGAAAATATATAAAAAGAGACACTCCCGACTAATTGAAATCCGCTCGATCCACGTATTTTGTATTTTGTTTTCTAAACAACAAATAACCTTATATTTCCTAGAACAAATAAAAAGAACAACGCTAAAATCGATTTCTTGTCAACTTGCCCGTGTTGCTTCGAAACTTGGCCAGAATATCCGAAATAAATCAAAAAAAAAGGTGCAACACGGGGACTTCCCAGGAGGTCACCCATCCTAGTACCACTCTCGCCCAAGCGTGCTTTACTGCGGAGTTCTGATGGGATCCGGTGCATTAGTGCTGGTATGATCGCACCTGTTAAATAATGCGTCGTAATTGAATATATGCGTTGCACTACAGAAAATACATAAAAAGAGACACTCCCGACTAATTGAAATCCGCTCGATCCACGTATTTTGTATTTTGTTTTCAAAACAACAAATAACCTTATATTTCCTAGAACAAATAAAAAGAACAACGCTAAAATCGATTTCTTGTCAACTTGCCCGTGTTGCTTCGAAACTTGGCTAGAATATCCGAAATAAATAAAAAAAAAAGTTGAACCACAAGGACTTCCCAAGAGGGCACCAATCCTAGTACTGCTCTCGCCCAAGCACGCTTAACTGCGGAGTTCTGATGGGATCCGGTGCATTAGTGCTGGTATAATCGCACCTGTTAAATAATGCGTCGTAATTGAATATATGCGTTGCACTACAGAAAATACATAAAAAGAGACACTCCCGACTAATTGAAATCCGCTCGATCCACGTATTTTGTATTTTGTTTTCTAAACAACAAATAACCTTATATTTCCTAGAACAAATAAAAAGAACAACGCTAAAATCGATTTCTTGTCAACTTGCCCGTGTTGCTTCGAAACTTGGCCAGAATATCCGAAATAAATAAAAAAAAAAGGTGCAACACGAGGACTTCCAAAGAGGTCACCCATCCTAGTACTACCCTCACCCAAGCACATCAAAACTGCGGAGTTTTGATGTGATGCGGTGCATTAGTGCTGGTATGATCGCACCTGTTAAATAATGCGTCGTAATTGAATATATGCGTTGCACTACAGAAAATACATAAAAAGAGACACTCCCGACTAATTGAAATCCGCTCGATCCACGTATTTTGTATTTTGTTTTCTAAACAACAAATAACCTTATATTTCCTAGAACAAATAAAAAGAACAACGCTAAAATCGATTTCTTGTCAACTTGCCCGTGTTGCTTCGAAACTTGGCCAGAATATCCGAAATAAATCAAAAAAAAAGGTGCAACACGAGGACTTCCCAAGAGGTCACCCATCCTAGTACTACTCTCGCCCAAGCACGCTTGACTACGGAATTGTAATGGGATCCGGTGCATTACTGCTGGTATGATCGCACCTGTTAAATAATGCGTCGTAATTGAATATATGCGTTGCACTACAGAAAATACATAAAAAGAGACACTCCCGACTAATTGAAATCCGCTCAATCCACGTATTTTGTATTTTGTTTTCTAAACAACAAATAACCTTATATTTCCCAGAACAAATAAAAAGAACAACGCTAAAATCGATTTCTTATCAACTTGCCCGTGTTGCTTCGAAACTTAGCCAGAATATCTGAAATAAATAAATAAAAAAGGTGCAGCACGAAGACTTCCCAGGAGGTCACCAATCCTAGTACTACTCTCGCCCAAGCATGCTTATCTGCGGAGTTCTGATGGGATCTGGTGCATTAGTGCTATTATGATCGCACCTATTAAATAATGCGTCGTAATTGAATATATGCGTTGCATTACAGAAAATACATAAAAAGAGACACTCCCGACTAATTCAAATCCGCTCGATTCACGTATTTTGTATTTTGTTTTCTAAACAACAAATAACCTTATATTTCGTAGAACAAATAAAAAGAACAACGCTAAAATCGATTTCTTGTCAACTTGCCCGTGTTGCTTCGAAACTTGGCCAGAATATCCGAAATAAATAAAAAAAAAGGTGCAACACGAGGACTTCTAAGGAGGTCACCCATCCTAGTACTACTCTCACCCAAGCACGCTTAACTGTGGAGTTCTGATGGGATCCGGTGCATTAGTGCTGGTATGATCGCACCTTTTAAATAATACGTCGTAATTGAATATATGCGTTGCACTACAGAAAATACATAAAAAGAGACACTCCCGACTAATTGAAATCCGCTCGATCCACGTATTTTGTATTT
>JBBPBQ010000254.1:0-12922 GCA_037974755.1 Cicer yamashitae | reverse complement strand
CAATATGTGATTTTGTGTCATTTTAAGTCATTGGTTGAACATTTAGGTAATTTTCGTCCTCCCTAGGCTTATTCTAATTCAATTAGGGTTTTTAACCAATCTTGTGCATCCTATATGTGATTTTGTGTCAGTTTGTGTCATTGGTTGAACATTTAGGTCATTTTCGCCCTCCCTAGGCTTATTCTAATCCAATTAGGGTTTTTAACCAATCTTGTGCATCCAATATGTGATTTTGTATCATTGGTTGAACATTTAGGTCATTTTCGTCCTCGCTATGCTTATTCTAATCTAATTAGGGTTTTTAGCCAATCTTGTGCATCAAATATGTGATTTTATGTCATTTTGTGTCATTGGTTGAACATTTAGGTCATTTTCGTCCTCCCTTGGCTTATTCTAATCCAATTAAGGTTCTTAACCAATCTTGTGCATCCAATGTGTGATTTTGTGTCATTGGTTGAACATTTAGGTCATTTTCGTCCTCCCTAGGCTCTTTTTAATCCAATTAGGGTTTTTAACCAATCTTGTGCATCCAATATGTGATTTTGTGTCATTGGTTGAACATTTAGGTCATTTTCGTCCTCCCTAGGCTTATTCTAAAGCAATTAGGGTTTTTAACCAATCTTGTGCATCCAATATGTGATTTTGTGTCATTGGTTGAATATTTAGGTCATTTTCGTCCTCCCTAGGCTTATTCTAATCCAATTAGGGTTTTTAACCAATCTTGTTCATCCAATATGTGATTTTGTGTCATTTTGTGTCATTGGTTGAACATTTAGGTCATTTTCGTCCTCCCTAGGCTTATTCTAATCCAATTAGGGTTTTTAACCAATCTTGTGCATTCAATATGTGATTTTGTGTCATTGGTTGAACATTTAGGTCATTTTGGTCCTCCCTAGGCTTATTCTAATCCAATTAGGGTTTTTAACCAATCTTGTGCATCCAATATGTGATTTTGTGTCATTTTGTGTCATTGGTTGAACATTTAGTTCATTTTTGTCCTCCCTAGGCTTATTCTAATCCAATTAGGGTTTTTAACCAATCTTGTGCATCCAATATGTGATTTTGTGTCATTGGTTGAACATTTAGGTCATTTTCGTCCTCCCTAGGCTTATTCTAATCCAATTAGGGTTTTTAACCAATCTTGTGCATCCAATATCTGATATTGTGTCATTGGTTGAACATTTAGGTCATTTTCGTCCTCCCTAGGCTTATTCTAATCCAATTAGGGTTTTTAACCAATCTTGTGCATCCAATATGTGATTTTGTGTCATTGGTTGAACATTTAGGTCATTTTCATCCTCCCTAGGCTTATTCTAATCCAATTAGTATTTTTAACCAATCTTGTGCATCCAATATGTGATTTTGTGTCATTTTGTGTCATTGGTTGAACATTTAGGTCATTTTCGTCCTCCCTAGGCTTATTCTAATCCAATTAGGGTTTTTAACCAATCTTGTGCATCCAATATGTGATTTTGTGTCATTTTGTGTCATTGGTTGAACATTTAGGTCATTTTCGTCCTCCCTAGGCTTATTCTAATCTAAATTGGGTTTTTAACCAATCTTGTGCATCCAATATGTGATTTTGTGTCATTTTGTGTCATTGGTTGAACATTTAGGTCATTATCGTCCTCCCTAGGCTTATTCTAATCCAGTTAGGGTTTTTAACCAATCTTGTGCATCCAATATGTGATTTTGTGTCATTTTGTGTCATTGGTTGAACATTGAGGTCATTTTCGTCCTCCCTAGGCTTATTCTAATCCAATTAAGGTTTTTAACCAATCTTGTGCATCCAATATGAGATTTTGTGTCATTTTGTGTCATTGGTTGAACATTTAGGTCATTTTCGTCCTCCCTAGGCTTATTCTAATCCAATTAGGGTTTTTAACCAATCTTGTGCATCCAATATGTGATTTTGTGTCATTTTGTGTCATTGGTTGAACATTTAGGTCATTTTCGGCCTCCCTAGGCTTATTCTAATTCAAATAGGGTTTTTAACCAATCTTGTGCATCCAATATGTGATTTTGTGTCATTTTGTGTCATTGGTTGAACGTTCAGGTCATTTTCGTCCTCCCTAGGCTTATTCTAATCCAATTAGGGTTATTAACCAATCTTGTGCATCCAATATGTTATTTTGTATCATTTTGTCTTGTGCATCCGTTATGTGATTTTGTGTCATTTTGTGTCATTGGTTGAACATTTAGGTCATTTTCGTCCTCCCTAAGCTTATTCTAATCCAATTAGGGTTTTTAACCAATCTTGTGCATCCAATATGTGATTTTGTGTCATTTTGTGTCATTGGTTGAACATTTAGGTCATTTTCGTCCTCCCTAGGCTTATTCTAATCCACTTAGGGTTTTTAACCAATCTTGTGCATCCAATATGTGATTTTGTGTCATTGGTACATTTAGGTCATTTTTGTCCTCCCTAGGCATTCCAATTAGGGTTTTTAACCAATCTTGTGCATCCAATATGTGATTTTGTGTCATTGGTTGAACATTTAGGTCATTTTCGTCCTCCCTAGGCTTATTCTAATCCAATTAGGGTTTTTAACCAATCTTGTGCATCCAATATGTGATTTTGTGTCATTTTGTGTCATTGGTTGAACATTTAGGTCATTTTCGTCCTCGCTAGGCTTATTCTGATCCAATTAGGGTTTTTACCCAATCTTGTGCATCCAATATGTGATTTTGTGTCATTTTGTGTCATTGGTTGAACATTTAGGTCATTTTCGTCCTCCCTAGGCTTATTCTAATCCAATTAGGGTTTTTAAACAATCTTGTGCATCCAATATGTGATTTTGTGTAATTTTGTGTCATTGGTTGAACATTTAGGTCATTTTCGTCCTCCCTAGGCTTATTCTAATCAAATTAGGGTTTTAAACCAATCTTGTGTAACCAATATGTGATTTTGTGTCATTGGTTGAACATTTAGGTCATTTTCGTCCTCCCTAGGCTTATTCTAATCCAATTAGGGTTTTTAACCAATCTTGTGCATCCAATATGTGATTTTGTGTCATTGGTTGAACATTTAGGTCATTTTCGTCCTCCCTAGGCTTATTCTAATCCAATTAGGGTTTTTAACCAATCTTGTGCATCCAATATGTGATTTTGTATCATTGGTTGAACATTTAGGTCATTTTCGTCCTCCCTAGACTTATTCTAATCCAATTAGGGTTTTTAACCAATCTTGTGCATCCAATATGTAATTTTGTGTCATTTTGTGTCGTTGGTTGAACATATAGATCATTTTCGTCCTCCATAGGCTTATTCTAATCCAATTAGGGTTTTTAACCAATCTTGTGCATCCAATATGTGATTTTGTGTCATTGGTTGAACATTTAGGTCATTTTCGTCCTCCCTATGCTTATTCTAATCCAATTAGGGTTTTTAACCAATCTTGTGCATCCAATATGTGATTTTGTGTCATTTTGTGTCATTTTCTATCATTGGTTGAACATTTAGGTCATTTTCGTCCTCCCTAGGCTTATTCTAATCCAATTAGGGTTTTTAACCAATCTTGTGCATCCAATATGTGATTTTGTGTCATTTTGTGTCGTTGGTTGAACATTTAGGTCATTTTCGTCCTCCATAGGGTTATTCTAATCCAATTAGGGTTTTTAACCAATCTTGTGCATCCAATATGTGATTTTGTGTCATTTTGTGTCATTGGTTGAACATTTAGGTCATTTTCGTCCTCCCTAGGCTTATTCTAATCCAATTAGGGTTTTTAACCAATCTTGTGCATCCAATATGTGATTTTGTGTCATTTTGTGTCATTGGTTGAACATTTAGGTCATTTTCGTCCTCCCTAGGCTTATTCTAATTCAATTACGGTTTTTAACCAATCTTGTGCATCCAATATGTGATTTTGTGTCATTTTGTGTCATTGGTTGAACATTTAGGTCATTTTTGTCGTCCCAAGGCATATTCTAATCCAATTAGGGTTTTTAACCAATCTTTTGCATCCAATATGTGATTTTGTGTCATTGGTTGAACATTTAGGTCATTTTCGTCCTCCCTAGGCTTATTCTAATCCAATTAGGGTTTTTAACCAATCTTGTGCATCCAATATGTGATTTTGTGTCATTTTGTGTCATTGGTTGAACATTTAGGTCATTTTCGGCCTCCCTAGGCTTATTCTAATTCAATTAGGGTTTTTAACCAATCTTGTGCATTCGATATGTGATTTTGTGTCATTTTGTGTCATTGGTGGAACATTTAGGTCATTTTCGTCCTCCCTAGGCTTATTCTAATCCAATTAGGTTTTTTAACCAATCTTGTGCATCCAATATGTGATTTTGTGTCATTGGTTGAACATTTAGGTCATTTTCATCCTCCCTAGGCTTATTCTAATCTAATTAGGGTTTTTAACCAATCTTGTGCATCCAATATGTGATTTTGTGTCATTGGTTGAACATTTAGGTCATTTTCGTCCTCCCTAGGCTTATTCTAATCCAATTAGGATTTTTAACCAATCTTGTGCATCCAATATGTGGTTTTGTGTCATTTTGTGTCATTTGATGAAAATTTAGGTCATTTTCGTCCTCCCTAGGCTTATTCTAATCCAATTAGGGTTTTTAACCAATCTTGTGCATCCAATATGTGATTTTGTGTCATTGGTTGAACATTTAGGTCATTTTCGTCCTCCCTAGGCTTATTCTAATCCAATTAGGATTTTTAACCAATCTTGTGCATCCAATATGTGGTTTTGTGTCATTTTGTGTCATTTGATGAAAATTTAGGTCATTTTCGTCCTCCCTAGGCTTATTCTAATCCAATTAGCGTTTTTAACCAATTTCGTGCATCCAATATGTGATTTTGTGTCATTTTGTGTCATTGGTTGAACATTTAGGTCATTTTCATCCTCCCTAGGCTTATTCTAATCCAATTAGGGTTTTTAACCAATCTTGTGCATCCAATATGTGATTTTGTGTCATTGGTTGAACATTTTTGTCATTTTCGTCCTCCCTAGGCTTATTCTAATCCAATTAGGGTTTGTAACCAATCTTCTGCATCCAATATGTGATTTTATGTCATTGGTTGAACATTTAAGTCATTTTCGTCCTCCCTAGGCTTATTCTAATCCAATTATGTGATTTTGTGTCATTTTGTGTCATTGGTTGAACATTTAGGTCATTTTCGTCCTCCCTAGGCTTATTCTAATCCAATTAGGGTTTTTAACCAATCTTGTGCATCCAATATGTGATTTTGTGTCATTTTGTGTCATTGGTTGAACATTTAGGTCATTTTCGTCCTCCCTAGGCTTATTCTAATCCAATTAGGGTTTTTAACCAATCTTGTGCATCCAATATTTGATTTTGTGTCATTTTGTGTTATTGGTTGACCATTTAGGTCATTTTCGTCCTCCCTAGGCTTATTCTAATCCAATTAGGGTTTTTAACCAATCTTGTGCATCCAATATGTGATTTTGTGTAATTTTGTGTCATTGGTTGAACATTTAGGTCATTTCCGTCGTCCCTAGGCTTATTCTAATCCAAATAGGGTTTTTAACCAATCTTGTGCATCCAATATGTGATTTTGTGTCATTGGTTGAACATTTAGGTCATTTTCGTCCTCCCTAGGCTTATTCTAATCCAATTAGGGTTTTTAACCAATCTTGTGCATCCAATATGTGATTTTGTGTCATTTTGTGTCATTGGTTGAACATTTAGGTCATTTTCGACCGCCCTAGGCTTATTCTAATCCAATTAGGGTTTTTAACCAATCTTGTGCTCCCAATATGTGATTTTGTGTCATTTTGTGTCATTGGTTGAACATTTAGGTCATTTTCTTCCTCCCTAGGCTTATTCTAATCCAATTAGGGTTTTTAACCAATCTTGTGCATCCAATATGTGATTTTGTGTCATTTTGAGTCATTGGTTGAACATTTAGGTCATTTTCGTCATCCCTACGCTTATTCTAATCTAATTAGGGTTTTTAACCAATCTTGTGCATCTAATATGTGATTTTGTGTCATTTTTTGTCATTGGTTGAACATTTAGGTCATTTTCGTCCTCCCTAGGCTTATTCTTATCCAATTAGGGTTTTTAACCAAATTTGTGCACCCAATATGTGATTTTGTGTCATTTTGTGTCATTGGTTGAACATTTAGGTCATTTTCGTCCTCCCTAGGCTTATTCTAATCCAATTAGGGTTTTTAACCAATCTTGTGCATCCAATATGTGATTTTGTGTCATTTTATGTCATTGATTCAACATTTAGGTCATTTTCGTCCTCCCTAGGCTTATTCTAATCCAATTAGGGTTTTTAACCAATCTTGTGCATCCAATATGTGATTTTGTGTCATTTTGTGTCATTGGTTGAACATTTAGGTCATTTTCGTCCTCCCTAGGCTTATTCTAATCCAATTAGGGTTTTTAACCAATCTTGTGCATCCAATATGTGATTTTGTGTCATTTTGTGTCATTGGTTGAACATTTAGGTCATTTTCGTCTTCCCTAGGCTTATTTTAATCCAATTAGGGTTTTTAACCAATCTTGTGCATCCAATATATGATTTTGTGTCATTGGTTGAACATTTATGTCATTTTCGTCCTCCCTAGGCTTATTCTAATCCAATTAGGGTTTTTAACCAATTTTGTGCATCCAATATGTGATTTTGTGTCATTGGTTGAACATTTAGGTCATTTTCGTCCTCCCTAGGCTTATTCTAATCCAATTAGGGTTTTTAACCAATATTGTGCATCCAATATATGATTTTGTGTCATTGGTTGAACATTTAGGTCGTTTTCGTCCTCCCTAGGCTTATTCTAATCCAATTAGGGTTTTTAACCAATCTTGTGCATCCAATATGTGATTTTGTGTCATTGGTTGAACATTTAGGTCATTTTCGTCCTCCCTAGGCTTATTCTAATCCAATTAGGGTTTTTAACCAATCTTGTGCATCCAATACGTGATTTTGTGTCATTGGTTGAACATTTAGGTCATTTTTGTCCTCCCTAGGCTTATTCTAATCCAATTAGGGTTTTTAACCAATCTTGTACATCCAATATGTGATTTTGTATCATTGGTTGATTATTTATGTCATTTTCGTCGTCCCTAGGCTTATTCTAATCCAACTACGGTTTTTAACCAATCTTGTGCATCCAATATGTGATTTTGTGTCATTTTGTGTCATTGGTTGAACATTTAGGTCATTTTCGTCCTCCCTAGGCTTATTCTAATCCAATTAGGGTTTTTAACCAATCTTGTGCATCCAATATGTGATTTTGTGTCATTTTGTGTCATTGGTTGAACATTTAGGTCAGTTTAGTCCTCCCTAGGCTTATTCTAATCCAATTAGGTTTTTAACCAATCTTGTGCATCCAATATGTGATTTTGTGTCATTGGTTGAACATTTAGGTCATTTTCGTCCTCCCTAGGCTTATTCTAATCCAATTAGAGTTTTTAACCAATCTTGTGCGTCCAATATGTGATTTTGCGTCATTTTGTGTCATTAGTTGAACATTTAGGTCATTTTCGTCCTCCCTAGGCTTATTCTAATCCAATTAGGGTTTTTAACCAATCTTGTGCATCCAATATGTGATTTTGTGTCATTTTGTGTCATTGGTTGAACATTTAGGTCATTTTCGTCCTGCCTAGGATTATTCTAATCCAATTAGGGTTTTTAACCAATCTTGTGCATTCAATATTTGATTTTGTGTCATTGGTTGAACATTTAGGTCATTTTCGCCCTCCCTAGGCTTATTCTAATCCAATTAGGGTTTTTAACCAATCTTGTGCATCCAATATGTGATTTTGTGTCATTGGTTGAACATTTAGGTCATTTTCGTCCTCCCTAGGCTTATTCCAATCCAATTAGGGTTTTTAACCAATCTTGTGCATATAATAAGTGATTGTGTGTCATTGGTAATCCAATTAGTTCATTTTCGTCCTCGCTAGGCTTATTCTAATCCAATTAGGGTTTTTAACCAATCTTGTGCATCCAATATGTGATTTTGTGTCATTTTGTGTCATTGGTTGAACATTTAGGTCATTTTCATCCTCCCTAGGCTTATTCTAATCCAATTAGGGTTTTTAACCAATCTTGTGCATCCTATATGTGATTTTGTGTCATTGGTTGAACATTTAGGTCATTTTTGTCCTCCATAAGCTTATTCTAATCCAATTAGGGTTTTTAACCAATCTTGTGCATCCAATATGTGATTTTGTGTCATTGGTTGAACATTTAGGTCATTTTCGTCCTCCCTAGGCTTATTCTAATCCAATTAGGGTTTTTAACCAATCTTGTGCATCCAATATGTGATTTTGTGTCATTGGTTGAACATTTAGGTCATTTTCGTCCTCCCTAGGCTTATTCTAATCCAATTAGGATTTTTAACTAATCTTGTGTATCCAATATGTGATTTTGTGTCATTGGTTGAACATTTAGGTCATTTTCGTCCTCCCTAGGCTTATTCTAATCCAATTAGGGTTTTTAACCAATCTTGTGCATCCAATATGTGATTTTGTGTCATTTTGTGTCATTGGTTGAACATTTAGGTCATTTTCGTTCTCCCTAGGCTTATTCTAATCCAATTAGCGTTTTTAACCAATCTTGTGCATCCAATATGTGATTTTGTGTCATTTTCTGTCATTGGTTGAACATTTAGGTCATTTTCGTCCTCCCTAGGCTTATTCTAATCCAATTAGGGTTTTTAACCAATCTTGTGCATCCAATATGTGATTTTGTGTCATTTTGTGTCATTGGTTGAACATTTAGGTCATTTTCGTCCTCCCTAGGCTTATTCTAATCCAATTAGGGTTTTTAACCAATCTTGTGCATCCAATATGTGATTTTGGGTCATTGGTTCAACATTTAGGTCATTTTCGTCCTACCTAGGCTTATTCTAATCCAATTAGGGTTTTTAACCAATCTTGTGCAACCAATATGTGATTTTGTGTCATTTTGTGTCATTGGTTGAACATTTAGGTCATTTTCGTCCTCCCTAGGCTTATTCTAATCCAATTAGGGTTTTTAACCAATCTTGTGCATCCAATATGTGATTTTGTGTCATTTTGTGTCATTGGTATAACATTTAGGTCATTTTCGTCCTCCCTAGACCTATTCTAATCCAATTAGGGTTTTTAAATAATCTTGTGCATCCAATATGTGATTTTGTGACATTTTGTGTCATTGGTTGAACATTTAGGTCATTTTCGTCCTCCCTAGGCTTATTCTAATCCAATTAGGGTTTTTAACCAATCTTGTGCATCCAATATGTGATTTTGTGTCATTTTGTGTCATTGGTTGAACATTTAGGTCACTTTCGTCCTCCCTATGCTTATTCTAATCCAATTAGGGTGTTTAACCAATCTTGTGCTTCCAATATGTGAATTTGTGTCATTATGTGTCATTGGTTGAACATTTAGGTCATTTTCGTCCTCCCTAGGCTTATTCTAATCCAATTAGGGTTTTTAACCAATCTTGTGCATCCAATATGTGATTTTGTGTCATTTTGTGTCATTGGTTGAACATTTAGGTCATTTTCGTCCTCCCTAGGCTTATTCTAATCCAATTAGGGTGTTTAACCAATCTAGTGCTTCCAATATGTGAATTTGTATCATTATGTGTCATTGGTTGAACATTTAGGTCATTTTCGTCCTCCCTAGGCTTATTCTAATCCAATTAGGGTTTTTAACCAATCTTGTGCATCCAATATGTGATTTTGTGTCATTTTGTGTCATTGGTTGAACATTTAGGTCATTTTCGTCCTCCCTTGGCTTATTCTTATCCAATTAAGGTTCTTAACCAATCTAGTGCATCCAATGTGTGATTTTGTGTCATTTTGGGTCATTGGTTGAACATTTAGGTCATTTTCGTCCTCCCTAGGCTTATTCTAATCCAATTAGGGTTTTTAACCAATCTTGTGCATCCAATATGTGATTTTGTGTCATTTTGTGTCATTGGTTGAACATTTAGGTCATTTTCGTCCTCCCTAGGCTTATTCCAATCCAATTAGGGTTTTTAACCAATCCTTTGCATCCAATATGTGATTTTGTGTCATTTTGTGTCATTGGTTGAACATTTAGGTCATTTTCGTCCTCCCTAGGCTTATTCTAATCCAATTAGGGTTTTTAACCAATCTTGTGCATCCAATATGTGATTTTGTGTCATTTTGTGTCATTGGTTGAACATTTAGGTCATTTTCGTCCTCCCTAGGCTTATCCTAATCCAATTAGGGTTTTTAACAAATCTTGTGCATCCCATATGTGATTTTGTGTCATTTTGTGTCATTGGTTGAACATTTATGTCATTTTCGTCCTCCCCAAGCTTACTCTAATCAAATTAGGGTTTTTAACCAATCTTGTGCATCCAATATGTGATTTTGTGTCATTGGTTGAACATTTAGGTCATTTTCGTCCTCCCTAGGCTTATTCTAATCTAATTAGGGTTTTTAACCAATCTTGTGGATCCAATATGTGATTTTGTATCATTTTGTGTCATAGGTTGAACATTTAGGTCATTTTCGTACTCCCTAGGCTTATTCTAATCCTGTTAGGGTTTTTAACCAATCTTGTGTATCCAATATGTGAGTTTGTGTCACTTTGTGTCATTGGATGAACATTTAGGTCATTTTCGTCCTCCCTAGGCTTATTCTAATCCAATTAGGGTTTTTAACCAATCTTGTGCATCCAATATGTGATTTTGTGTCATTGGTTGAACATTTAGGTCATTTTCGTCCTCCCTAGGCTTATTCTAATCCAATTAGGGTTTTTAACCAATCTTGTGCATCCAATATGTGATTTTGTGTCATTGGTTGATTATTTAGGTCATTTTCGTCCTCCCTAGGCTTATTCTTATCCAATTAGGGTTTTTAACCAATCTTGTGCATCCAATATGTGATTTTGTGTCATTGGTTGAACATTTAGGTCATTTTCGTCCTCCCTAGGCTTATTCTAATCCAATTAGGGTTTTTAACCAATCTTGTGCATCCAATATGTGATTTTGTGTCATTTTGTGTCATTGGTTGAACATTTAGGTCATTTTCGTCCTCCCTAGACTTATTCTAATCCAATTATGGTTTTTAACCAATCATGTGCATCCAATATGTGATTTTGTGTCATTTTGTGTTATTGGTTGATCATTTAGGTCATTTTCGTCCTCCCTAGGCTTATTCTAATCCAATTAGGGTTTTTAACCAATCTTGTGCATCCAATATGTGATTTTGTGTCATTGGTTGAACTTTTAGGTCAATTTCGTCCTCCCTAGGCTTATTCTAATCCAATTAGGGTTTTTAACCAATCTTGTGCATCCAATATGTGATTTTGTGTCATTGGTTGAACATTTAGGTCATTTTCGTCCTCCCTAGGCTTATTCTAATCCAATTAGGGTTTTTAACCAATCTTGTGCATCCAATATGTGATTTTGTGTCATTTTGTGTCATTGGTTGAACATTTAGGTCATTTTCGTCCTCCCTAGGCTTATTTTAATCCAATTAGGGTTTTTAACCAATCTTGTGCATCCAATATGTGATTTTGTATCATTTTGTGTCATTGGTTGAACATTTAGGTCATTTTCGTCCTCCCTAGGCTTATTCTAATCCAATTAGGGTTTTTAACCAATCTTGTGCATCCAATATGTGATTTTGTATCATTGGTTGAACATTTAGGTCATTTTCGTCCTCGCTATGCTTATTCTAATCTAATTAGGGTTTTTAGCCAATCTTGTGCATCAAATATGTGATTTTATGTCATTTTGTGTCATTGGTTGAACATTTAGGTCATTTTCGTCCTCCCTTGGCTTATTCTAATCCAATTAAGGTTCTTAACCAATCTTGGGCATCCAATGTGTGATTTTGTGTCATTGGTTGAACATTTAGGTCATTTTCGTCCTCCCTAGGCTCTTTTTAATCCAATTAGGGTTTTTAACCAATCTTGTGCATCCAATATGTGATTTTGTGTCATTGGTTGAACATTTAGGTCATTTTCGTCCTCCCTAGGCTTATTCTAATCCAATTAGGGTTTTTAACCAATCTTGTGCATCCAATATGTGATTTTGTGTCATTGGTTCAACATATAGGTCATTTTCGTCCTCCCTAGGCTTATTCTAATCCAATTAGGGTTTTTAACCAATCTTGTGCATCCAATATGTGATTTTGTGTCATTGGTTAAACATTTAGGTCATTTTCGTCCTCCCTATACTTATTCTAATCCAATTAGGGTTTATAACAAATCTTGTGCATCCAATGTGTGATTTTGTGTCATTGGTTGAACATATAGGTCATTTTCGTCCTCCCTAGGCTTATTCTAATCCAATTAGGGTTTTTAACCAATCTTGTGCATCCAATATGTGATTTTGTGTCATTGGTTGAACATTTAGGTCTTTTTCGTCCTCCCTAGGCTTATTCTAATCCAATTAGGGTTTTTAACCAATCTTGTGCATCCAATATGTGATTTTGTGTCATTGGATGAACATATAGGTCATTTTCGTCCTCCCTAGGCTTATTCTAATCCAATTAGGGTTTTTAACCAATCTTGTGCATCCAATATGTGATTTTGTGTCATTGGTTAAACATTTAGGTCATTTTCGTCCTCCCTATGCTTATTCTAATCCAATTAGGGTTTATAACAAATCTTGTGCATCCAATGTGTGATTTTGTGTCATTGGTTGAACATATAGGTCATTTTCGTCCTCCCTAGGCTTATTCTAATCCAATTAGGGTTTTTAACCAATCTTTTGCATCCAATATGTGGTTTTGTACCATTGATTGAACATTTAGGTCATTTTCGTCCTCCATAGGCTTATTCTAATCCAATTAGGGTTTTTAACCAATCTTGTGCATCCAATATTTGATTTTGTGTCATTGGTTGAACATTTAGGTCATTTTGGTCCCCACTAGGCTCTTTTTAATCCAATTAGGGTTTTTAACCAATCTTGTGCATCCAATATGTGATTTTGTGTCATTGGTTAAACATTTAGG
>JBBPBQ010000249.1:0-12971 GCA_037974755.1 Cicer yamashitae | reverse complement strand
ATTTTGTGTCATTGGTTGAACATTTAGGTCATTTTCGTCATCCTTCGACTTATTCTAATCCAATTAGGGTTTTTTAACCAATCATGTGCATCAAATTAGTGATTTTGTGTCATTGGTTGAACATTTAGGTCATTTTCGTCCTCCCTAGGCTTATTCTGATTCAATTAGGGTTTTTAACCAATCTTGTGCATCCAATATGTGATTTAGAGTCATTGGTTGAACATTTACGTCATTTTCGTCCTCCAAAAGCTTATTCTAATCCAATTAGGGTTTTTATCCAATCTTGTGCATCCAATATGTGATTTTGTGTCATTGGTTGAACATTTAGGTCATTTTCGTCCTCCAAAGGCTTATTCTAATCCAATTAGGGTTATTAACCAATCTTGTGCATCCAATATGTCATTTTGTGTCATTGGTTGAACATTTAGGTCATTTTCGTCCTCCCTAGTCTTATTCTAATCCAGTTAGGGTTTTTAACCAATGTTGTGCATCCAATATGTGATTTTGTGTCATTTGTTGAACATTTAAGTCATTTTCGTCCTCCCTAGGATTATTCTAATCCAATTAGGGTTTTTAACCAATCTTATGCATCCAATTTGTGATTGTGTCATTGGTTGAACATTTAGGTCATTTTCGTCATCCTTCGACTTATTCTAATCCAAATAGGGTTTTTAACCAATCTTGTGCATCCAATATGTGATTTTGTGTCATTGGTTGAACATTTAGGTCATTTTCGTCATCCTTCGACTTATTCTAATCCAATTAGGGTTTTTTAACCAATCTTGTGCATCAAATTAGTGATTTTGTGTCATTGGTTGAACATTTAGGTAATTTTCGTCCTCCCTAGGCTTATTCTGATTCAATTAGGGTTTTTAACCAATCTTGTGCATCCAATATGTGATTTAGAGTCATTGGTTCAACATTTAGGTCATTTTCGTCCTCCAAAAGCTTATTCTAATCCAATTAGGGTTTTTAACCAATGTTGTGCATCCAATATGTGATTTTGTGTCATTGGTTGGACATTTAGGTCATTTTCGTCCTCCAAAGGCTTTTTCTAATCCAATTAGGGTTATTAACCAATCTTGTGCATCCAATATGTGATTTAGAGTCATTGGTTGAACATTTAGGTTATTTTCGTCCTCCAAAAGCTTATTCTAACCCAATTAGGGTTTTTAACCAATCTTGTGCATCAAATTAGTGATTTTGTGTCATTGGTTGAACATTTAGGTCATTTTCGTCCTCCCTAGGCTTATTTTGATTCAATTAGGGTTCTTAACCAATCTTCTGCATCCAATATGTGATTTTGTGTCATTTGTTGAACATTTAAGTCATTTTCGTCCTCAATGGGATTATTCTAATCCAATTTGGGTTTTTAACCAATCTTGTGCATCCAATTAGTGATTTTGTGTCATTGGTTGAACATTTAGGTCATTTTCGTCCTCCCAAAGCTTATTCTAATCCAATTAGGGTTTTTAACCAATCTTGTGCATCCAATATGTGATTTTGTGTCATTGGTTGAACATTTAGGTCATTTTCCTCCTCCAAAGGCTTATTCTAATCCAATTAGGGTTATTAACCAATCTTGTGCATCCAATATGTCATTTTGTGTCATTGGTTGAACATTTAGGTCATTTTCGTCCTCCCTAGTCTTATTCTAATCCAATTAGGGTTTTTAACCCATCTTGTGCATCCAATATGTGATTTTGTGTCATTTGTTGAACATTTAGGTCATTTTCGTCCTCCCTAGGATTGTTCTAATCCAATTAGGGTTTTTAACCAATCTTGTGCATCCAATATGTGATTTTGTGTCATTGGTTTAACATTTAGGTCATTTTCGTCATCCTTTGACTTATTCTAATCCAATTAGGGTTTTTTAACCAATCTTGTGCATCGAATTAGTGATTTTGTGTCATTGGTTGAACATTTTGGTCATTTTCGTCCTCCCTAGGATTATTCTAATCCAATTAGGGTTTTTAACCAATCTTGTGCATCCAATTTGTGATTTTGTGTCATTGGTTGAACATTTAGGTCATTTTCGTCATCCTTCGACTTATTCTAATCCAAATAGGGTTTTTAACCAATCTTGTGCATCCAATATGTGATTTGTGTCATTGGTTGAACATTTAGGTCATTTTCGTCATCCTTCGACTTATTCTAATCCAATTAGGTTTTTTTAACCAATCTTGTGCATCAAATTAGTGATTTTGTGTCATTGGTTGAACATTTAGGTCATTTTCGTCCTCCCTAGGCTTATTCTAATCCAATTAGGGTTTTTAACCAATCTTGTGCATCCAATATGTGATTTTGTGTCATTGGTTGAACATTTAAGTTATTTTCGTCCTCCCTAGGCTTATTCTAATCCAATTAGGGTTTTTAACCAATCTTGTGCATCCAATATGTGATTTTGTGTCATTTTGTGTCATTGGTTGAACATTTAGGTCATTTTCGTCCTCCCTAGGCTTATTCTAATCCAATTAGGGTTTTTAACCAATCTTGTGCATCCAATATGTGATTTTGTGTCATTATGTGTCATTGGTTGAACATTTAGGTCATTTTGGTCCTCCCTAGGCATATTCTAATCCAATTAGGGTTTTTAACCAATCTTGTGCATCCAATATGTGATTTTGTGTCATTTTGTGTCATTGGTTGAACATTTAGGTCATTTTCGTCCTCCCTAGGCTTATTCTAATCCAATTAGGGTTTTTAACCAATCTTGTGCATCCAATATGTGATTTTGCGTAATTTTGTGTCATTGGTTGAACATTTAGGTCATTTTCGTCCTCCCTAGGTTTATTCTAATCCAATTAGGATTTTTAACCAATCTTGTGCATCCAATATGTGATTTTGTGTCATTGGTTGAACATTTAGGTCATTTTCGTCCTCCCTAGGCTTATTCTAATCCAATTAGGGTTTTTAACCAATCTTGTGCGTCCAATATGTGATTTTGTGTCATTTGTTGAACATTTAGGTCATTTTCGTCCTCCCTAGGATTATTCTAATCCAATTGGGGTTTTTAACCAATCTTGTGCATCCAATTTGTGATTTTGTGTCATTGGTTGAACATTTAGGTCATTTTCGTCATCCTTGGACTTATTCTAATCCAATTAGGGTTTTTAACCAATCTTGTGCATCCAATTAGTGATTTTGTGTCATTGGTTGAACATTTAGGTCATTCTACTCCTCCCAAGGCTTATTCTAATCCAATTAGGGTTTTTAACTAATCTTGTGCATCCAATATGTGACTTTGTGTCATTGGTTGAACATTTAGGTCATTTTCGTCCTCCCTAGGCTTATTCTAATCCAATTAGGGTTTTTAACAAATCTTGTGCATCCAATAAGTGATTTTGCTTCATTGGTTGAACATTTATGTCATTTTCGTCCTCCCTAGGCTTATTCTAATCCAATTAGGGTTTTTAACCAATCTTGTGCATCCAATATGTCATTTTGTGTCATTGGTTGAACATTTAGGTCATTTTCGTCCTCCCTAGTCTTATTCTAATCCAATTAGGGTTTTTAACCAATTTTGTGCATCCAATATGTGATTTTGTGTCATTTGTTGAACATTTAGGTCATTTTCGTCCTCCCTAGGATTATTGTAATCCAATTAGGGTTTTTAACAAATCTTGTGCATCCAATTTGTGATTTTGTGTCATTGGTTGAACATTTAGGTCATTTTCGTCATCCTTCGACTTATTCTAATCCAAATAGGGTTTTAACCAATCTTGTGCATCCAATATGTGATTTTGTGTCATTGGTTGAACATTTAGGTCATTTTCATCATCCTTCGACTTATTCTAATCCAATTAGGGTTTTTTAACCAATCTTGTGCATCAAATTAGTGATTTTGTGTCATTGGTTGAACATTTAGGTCATTTTCGTCCTCCCTAGGCTTATTCTGATTCAATTAGGGTTCTTAACCAATCTTGTGCATCCAATATGTGATTTTGAGTCATTTGTTGAACATTTAAGTCATTTTCGTCCTCAATGGGATTATTCTAATCCAATTCGGGTTTTTAACCAATCTTGTGCATCCAATTAGTGATTTTGTGTCATTGGTTGAACATTTAGGTCATTTTCGTCCTCCCAAAGCTTATTCTAATCCAATTAGGGTTTTTAACCAATCTCGTGCATCCAATATGTCATTTTGTGTCATTGGTTGAACATTTAGGTCATTTTCGTCCTCCAAAGGCTTATTCTAATCCAATTAGGGTTTTTAACCAGTCTTGTGCATCCAATATGTCATTTTGTGTCATTGATTGAACATTTAGGTCATTTTCGTCCTCCCTAGGCTTATTCTAATCCAAATAAGGTTTTTAACCAATCTTGTGCATCCAATATGTGATTTTGTGTCATTGGTTGAACATTTAGGTCATTTTCGTCATCCTTCGAATTATTCTAATCCAATTAGGGTTTTTTAACCAATCTTGTGCATCAAATTAGTGATTTTGTGTCATTGGTTGAACATTTAGGTCATTTTCGTCCTCCCTAGGCTTATTCTGATTCAATTAGGGTTTTTAACCAATCTTGTGCATCCAATATGTGATTTAGAGTCATTGGTTGAACATTTAGGTCATTTTCGTCCTCCAAAAGCTTATTCTAATCCAATTAGGGTTTTTATCCAATCTTGTGCATCGAATATGTGATTTTTTGTCATTGGTTGAACATTTAGGTCATTTTCGTCCTCCAAAGGCTAATTCTAATCCAATTAGGGTTATTAACCAATCTTGTGCATCCAATATGTCATTTTGTGTCATTGGTTGAACATTTAGGTCATTTTCGTCCTCCCTAGTCTTATTCTAATCCAGTTAGGGTTTTTAACCAATCTTGTGCATCCAATATGTGATTTTGTGTCATTTGTTGAACATTTAAGTCATTTTTGTCCTCCCTAGGATTATTCTAATCCAATTACGGTTTTAAACCAATCTTGTGCATCCAATTTGTGATTTTGTGTCATTGGTTGAAAATTTAGGTCATTTTCGTCATCCTTCGACTTATTCTAATCCAAATGGGGTTATTAACCAATCTTGTGCATCCAATATGTCATTTTGTGTCATTGGTTGAATATTTAGGTCATTTTCGTCCTCCCTAGTCTTATTCTAATCCAATTAGGGTTTTTAACCAATCTTGTGCGTCCAATATGTGATTTTGTGTCATTTGTTGAACATTTAGGTCATTTTTGTCCTCCCTAGGATTATTCTAATCCAATTAGGGTTTTTAACCAATCTTGTGCATCCAATTTGTGATTTTGTGTCATTGGTTGAACATTTAGGTCATTTTCGTCATCCTTCGACTTATTCTAATCCAAATAGGGTTTTTAACCAATCTTGTGCATCCAATATGTGATTTGTGTCATTGGTTGAACATTTAGGTCATTTTCGTCATCCTTCGACTTATTCTAATCCAATTAGGTTTTTTTAACCAATCTTGTGCATCAAATTAGTGATTTTGTGTCATTGGTTGAACATTTAGGTCATTTTCGTCCTCCCTAGGCTTATTGTGATTCAGTTAGGGTTTTTAACCAATCTTGTGCATCCAATATGTGATTTTGTGTCATTTGTTGAACATTTAAGTCATTTTCGTCCTCAATGGGATTATTCTAATCCAATTAGGGTTTTTAACCAATCTTGTGCATCCAATTAGTGATTTTGTGTCATTGGTTGAACATTTAGGTCATTTTCGTCCTCCCAAAGCTTATTCTAATCCAATTAGGGTTTTTAACCAATCTTGTGCATCCAATATGTGATTTTGTGTTATTGGTTGAACATTTAGGTCATTTTCGTCATCCTTCGACTTATTCTAATCCAATTAGGTTTTTTTAACCAATCTTGTGCATCAAATTAGTGATTTTGTGTCATTGGTTGAACATTTAGGTCATTTTCGTCCTCCCTAGGCTTATTGTGATTCAGTTAGGGTTTTTAACCAATCTTGTGCATCCAATATGTGATTTTGTGTCATTTGTTGAACATTTAAGTCATTTTCGTCCTCAATGGGATTATTCTAATCCAATTAGGGTTTTTAACCAATCTTGTGCATCCAATTAGTGATTTTGTGTCATTGGTTGAACATTTAGGTCATTTTCGTCCTTTCAAATCTTATTCTAATCCAATTAGGGTTTTTAACCAATCTTGTGCATCCAATATGTGATTTTGTGTCATTGGTTGAACATTTAGGTCATTTTCGTCCTCCAAAGGCTTATTCTAATCCAATTAGGGTTTTTAACCAATCTTGTGCATCCAATATGTCATTTTGTGTCATTGATTGAACATTTAGGTCATTTTCGTCCTCCCTAGGCTTATTCTAATCCAATTAGGGTTTTTAACCAATCTTGTGCATCCAATTTGTGATTTTGTGTCATTGGTTGAACATTTAGGTCATTTTCGTCATCCTTCGACTTATTCTAATCCAAATAGGGTTCTTAACCAATCTTGTGCATCCAATATGTTATTTTGTGTCATTGGTTGAACATTTAGGTCATTTTCGTCATCCTTCGACTTATTCTAATCCAATTAAGGTTTTTTAACCAATCTTGTGCATCAAATTAGTGATTTTGTGTCATTGGTTGAACATTTAGGTCATTTTCGTCCTCCCTAGGCTTATTCTGATTCAATTAGGGTTCTTAACCAATCTTGTGCATCCAATATGTGATTTTGTGTCATTTGTTGAACATTTAAGTCATTTTCGTCCTCGCTAGGATGATTCTAATCCATTTAGGGTTTTTAACCAATCTTGTGCTTCCAATTTGTGATTTTGTGTCATTGGTTGAACATTTAGGTCATTTTCGTCATCCAAAGGCTTATTCTAATCGAATTAGGGTTATTAACCAATCTTGTGCATCCAATATGTAATTTTGTGTCATTGGTTGAACATTTAGGTCATTTTCGTCCTCCCTAGTCTTATTCTAATCCAATTAGGGTTTTTAACCAATCTTGTGCATCCAATATGTGATTTTGTGTCATTTGTTGAACATTTAGGTCATTTTCGTCCTCCCTAGGATTATTCTAATCCAATTAGGGTTTTTAACCAATCTTGTGCATCCAATATGTGATTTTGTGTCATTGGTTGAACATTTAGGTCATTTTCGTCCTCCCTAGGCTTATTCTAATCTAATTAGGGTTTTTAACCAATCTTGTGCATCCAATATGTGATTTTATGTCATTTTATGTCATTGGTTGAACATTTAGGTCATTTTCGTCCTCCCTAGGCTTATTCTAATCCAATTAGGGTTTTTAACCAATCTTGTGCATCCAATATGTGATTTTGTGTCATTTTGTGTCATTGGTTGAACATTTAGGTCATTTTCGTCCTCCTTAGGCTTATTCTAATCCAATTAGTGTTTTTAATTAATCTTGTGCATCCAATATGTGATTTTGTGTCATTTTGTGTCATTGGTTGAACATTTAGGTCATTTTCGTCCTCCCTAGGCTTATTCTAATCTAATTAGGGTTTTTAACCAATCTTGTGCATCCAATATGTGATTTTGTGTCATTTTGTGTCATTTGTTGAACATTTAGGTCATTTTCGTCCTCCCTAGGCCTATTCTAATCCAATTAGGGTTTTTAACCAATCTTGTGCATCCAATATGTGATTTTGTGTCCTTTTATGTCATTGGTTGAACATTTAGGTCATTTGGGTCCTCCCTAGGCTTATTCTAATCCAATTAGGGTTTTTAACCAATCTTGTGCATCCAATATGTGATTTTGTGTCCTTTTGTGTCATTGGTTGAACATTTAGGTCATTTTCGTCCTCCCTAGGCTTATTCTAATCCAATTAGGGTTTTTAACCAATCTTGTGCATCCAATATGTGATTTTGTGTAATTTTGTGTCATTGGTTGAACATTTAGGTCATTTACGTCCTCCCTAGGCTTATTCTAATCCAATTAGGGTTTTTAACCAATCTTGTGCATCCAATATGTGATTTTGTGTAATTTTGTGTCATTGGTTGAACATTTAGGTCATTTTCGTCCTCCCTAGGCTTATTCTAATCCAATTAGGGTTTTTAACCAATCTTGTGCATCCAATATGTGATTTTGTGTAATTTTGTGTCATTGGTTGAACATTTAGGTCATTTTCGTCCTCCATAGGCTTATTCTAATCCAATTAGGGTTTTTAACCATTGTTGTGTATCCAATATGTGATTTTGTGTAATTTTGTGTCATTGGTTGAACATTTAGGTCATTTTCATCCTCCCTAGGCTTATTCTAATCCAATTAGGGTTTTTAACCAATCTTATGCATCCAATATGTGATTTTGTGTCATTGGTTGAACATTTAGGTCATTTTCGTCCTCCCTAGGCTTATTCTAATCCAATTAGGGTTTTTAACCAATCTTGTGCATCCAATATGTGATTTTGTGTAATTTTGTGTCATTGGTTGAACATATAGGTTATTTTCATAGTCCCTATGCTTATTCTAATCCAATTAGGTTTTTTAACCATTCTTGTGCCTCCAATATGTGATTTTGTGTCATTGGTTGAACATTTAGGTCATTTTCGTCCTCCCTAGGCTTATTCTAATCCAATTAGGGTTTTTAACCAATCTTGTGCATCCAATATGTGATTTTGTGTCATTTTGTGTCATTTGTGGAACATTTAGGTCATTTTCGTCCTCCCTAGGCTTATTCTAATCCAATTAGGGTTTTTAACCAATCTTGTGCATCCAATATGTGATTTTGTGTCATTGGTTGAACATTTAGGTCATTTTCGTCCTCCCTAGGCTTATTCTAATCCAAATAGGGTTTTTAACCAATCTTGTGCATCCAATATGTGATTTTGTGTCATTGGTTGAACATTTAGGTCATTTTCATCATCCTTCGACTTATTCTAATCCAATTAGGGTTTTTTAACCAATCTTGTGCATCAAATTAGTGATTTTGTGTCATTGGTTGAACATTTAGGTCATTTTCGTCCTCCCTAGGCTTATTCTGATTCAATTAGGGTTTTTAACCAATCTTGTGCATCCAATATGTGATTTAGAGTCATTGGTTGAACATTTAGGTCATTTTCGTCCTCCCAAGGTTTATTCTAATCCAATTAGGGTTTTTAACCAATCTTGTGCATCCAATATGTGATTTAGAGTCATTGGTTGAACATTTATGTCGTTTTCGTCCTGCAAAGGCTTATTCCAATCCAATTAGGGTTTTTAACCAATCTTGTGCATCCAATATGTGATTTTGTGTCATTGGTTGAACATTTATGTCATTTTCGTCATCCTTCGACTTATTCTAATCCAAATAGGGTTTTTAACCAATCTTGTGAATCCAATATGTGATTTTGTGTCATTGGTTGAACATTTAGGTCATTTTCGTCATCCTTCGACTTATTCTAATCCAATTAGGGTTTTTTAACCAATCTTGTGCATCAAATAAGTGATTTTGTGTCATTGGTTGAACATTTCGGTCATTTTCGTCCTCCCTAGGCTTATTCTGATTCAATTAGGGTTCTTAACCTATCTTGTGCATCCAATATGTGATTTTGTGTCATTTGTTGAACACTTAAGTCATTTTCGTCCTCAATGGGATTATTCTAATCCAATTAGGGTTTTTAACCAATCTTGTGCATCCAATTAGTGATTTTGTGCCATTGGTTGAACATTTAAGTTATTTTCGTCCTCCCAAAGCTTATTCTAATCCAATTAGGGTTTTTAACCAATCTTGTGCATCCAATATGTGATTTTGTGTCATTGGTTGAACATTTAGGTCATTTTCGTCCTCCAAAGGCTTATTCTAATCCAATTAGGGTTTTTAACCAATCTTGTGCATCCAATATGTCATTTTGTGTCATTGATTGAACATTTAGGTCATTTTCGTCCTCCCTAGGCTAATTCTAATCCAAATAGGGTTTTTAACCAATCTTGTGCATCCAATATGTGATTTTGTGTCATTGGTTGAACATTTAGGTCATTTTCGTCATCCTTCGACTTATTCTAATCCAATTAGGGTTTTTTAACCAATCTTGTGCATCAAATTAGTGATTTTGTGTCATTTGTTGAACATTTAGGTCATTTTCGTCCTCCCAAGGCTTATTCTGATTCAATTAGGGTTTTTAACCAATCTTGTGCATCCAATATGTGATTTAGAGTCATTGGTTGAACATTTAGGTCATTTTCGTCCTCCAAAAGCTTATTCTAATCCAATTAGGGTTTTTAACCAATGTTGTGCATCCAATATGTGATTTTGTGTCATTGGTTGGACATTTAGGTCATTTTCGTCCTCCAAAGGCTTATTCTAATCCAATTAGGGTTATTAACCAATCTTGTGCCTCCAATATGTGATTTAGAGTCATTGGTTGAACATTTAGGTTATTTTCGTCCTCCAAAAGCTTATTCTAACCCAATTAGGGTTTTTAACCAATCTTGTGCATCAAATTAGTGATTTTGTGTCATTGGTTGAACATTTAGGTCATTTTCGTCCTCCCTAGGCTTATTTTGATTCAATTAGGGTTCTTAACCAATCTTCTGCATCCAATATGTGATTTTGTGTCATTTGTTGAACATTTAAGTCATTTTCGTCCTCAATGGGATTATTCTAATCCAATTTGGGTTTTTAACCAATCTTGTGCATCCAATTAGTGATTTTGTGTCATTGGTTGAACATTTAGGTCATTTTCGTCCTCCCAAATCTTATTCTAATCCAATTAGGGTTTTTAACCAATATTGTGCATCCAATATGTGATTTAGAGTCATTGGTTGAAAATTTATGTCGTTTTCGTCCTCCAAAGGCTTATTCCAATCCAATTAGGGTTTTTAACCAATCTTGTGCATCCAATATGTGATTTTGTGTCATTGGTTGAACATTTAGGTCATTTTCGTCATCCTTCGACTTATTCTAATCCAAATAGGGTTTTTAACCAATCTTGTGAATCCAATATGTGATTTTGTGTCATTGGTTGAACATTTAGGTCATTTTCGTCATCCTTCGACTTATTCTAATCCAATTAGGGTTTTTTAACCAATCTTGTGCATCAAATAAGTGATTTTGTGTCATTGGTTGAACATTTCGGTCATTTTCGTCCTCCCTAGGCTTATTCTGATTCAATTAGGGTTCTTAACCTATCTTGTGCATCCAATATGTGATTTTGTGTCATTTGTTGAACACTTAAGTCATTTTCGTCCTCAATGGGATTATTCTAATCCAATTAGGGTTTTTAACCAATCTTGTGCATCCAATTAGTGATTTTGTGCCATTGGTTGAACATTTAAGTTATTTTCGTCCTCCCAAAGCTTATTCTAATCCAATTAGGGTTTTTAACCAATCTTGTGCATCCAATATGTGATTTTGTGTCATTGGTTGAACATTTAGGTCATTTTCGTCCTCCAAAGGCTTATTCTAATCCAATTAGGGTTTTTAACCAATCTTGTGCATCCAATATGTCATTTTGTGTCATTGATTGAACATTTAGGTCATTTTCGTCTTCCCTAGGCTTATTCTAATCCAAATAGGGTTTTTAACCAATCTTGTGCATCCAATATGTGATTTTGTGTCATTGGTTGAACATTTAGGTCATTTTCGTCATCCTTCGACTTATTCTAATCCAATTAGGGTTTTTTAACCAATCTTGTGCATCAAATTAGTGATTTTGGGTCATTGGTTGAACATTTAGGTCATTTTCGTCCTCCCAAGGCTTATTCTGATTCAATTAGGGTTTTTAACCAATCTTGTGCATCCAATATGTGATTTAGAGTCATTGGTTGAACATTTAGGTCATTTTCGTCCTCCAAAAGCTTATTCTAATCCAATTAGGGTTTTTAACCAATGTTGTGCATCCAATATGTGATTTTGTGTCATTGGTTGGACATTTAGGTCATTTTCGTCCTCCAAAGGCTTATTCTAATCCAATTAGGGTTATTAACCAATCTTGTGCATCCAATATGTGATTTAGAGTCATTGGTTGAACATTTAGGTTATTTTCGTCCTCCAAAAGCTTATTCTAACCCAATTAGGGTTTTTAACCAATCTTGTGCATCAAATTAGTGATTTTGTGTCATTGGTTGAACATTTAGGTCATTTTCGTCCTCCCTAGGCTTATTTTGATTCAATTAGGGTTCTTAACCAATCTTCTGCATCCAATATGTGATTTTGTGTCATTTGTTGAACATTTAAGTCATTTTCGTCCTCAATGGGATTATTCTAATCCAATTTGGGTTTTTAACCAATCTTGTGCATCCAATTAGTGATTTTGTGTCATTGGTTGAACATTTAGGTCATTTTCGTCCTCCCAAATCTTATTCTAATCCAATTAGGGTTTTTAACCAATATTGTGCATCCAATATGTGATTTAGAGTCATTGGTTGAAAATTTATGTCGTTTTCGTCCTCCAAAGGCTTATTCCAATCCAATTAGGGTTTTTAACCAATCTTGTGCATCCAATATGTGATTTTGTGTCATTGGTTGAACATTTAGGTCATTTTCGTCATCCTTCGACTTATTCTAATCCAAATAGGGTTTTTAACCAATCTTGTGAATCCATTATGTGAATTTGTGTCATTGGTTGAACATTTAGGTCATTTTCGTCATCCTTCGACTTATTCTAATACAATTAGGGTTTTTTAACCAATCTTGTGCATCAAATAAGTGATTTTGTGTCATTGGTTGAACATTTCGGTCATTTTCGTCCTCCCTAGGCTTATTCTGATTCAATTAGGGTTCTTAACCTATCTTGTGCATCCAATATGTGATTTTGTGTCATTTGTTGAACACTTAAGTCATTTTCGTCCTCAATGGGATTATTCTAATCCAATTAGGGTTTTTAACCAATCTTGTGCATCCAATTAGTGATTTTGTGCCATTGGTTGAACATTTAAGTTATTTTCGTCCTCCCAAAGCTTATTCTAATCCAATTAGGGTTTTTAACCAATCTTGTGCATCCAATATGTGATTTTGTGTCATTGGTTGAACATTTAGGTCATTTTCGTCCTCCAAAGGCTTATTCTAATCCAATTAGGGTTTTTAACCAATCTTGTGCATCCAATATGTCA
>JBBPBQ010000248.1:0-12975 GCA_037974755.1 Cicer yamashitae | reverse complement strand
CAGCCTTATTCTAATCCAATTACGGTTTTTAACCAAATTGTGAATCCAATAAGTGCGTTTGTGTCATTGGTTTAACATTTAGGTCATTTTCGTCCTCCCTAGGCTTATTTTAATCGAATTAGGGTTTGTAACCAGTCTTGTGCATCCAATATGTAATTTTGTGTCATTGGTTAAACATTTAGGTCATTTTCGGCCTCCCTAGGCTTATTCTAATCCAATTAGGGTTTTTAACCATTCTTGTGCATCCAAAAAGTAATATTGTGTCATTGGTTGAACATTTAGGTCATTTTCGCCCTCCCTAGGCTTATTATATTCAAATTATGGTTTTTAACCAATCTTGTGCATCCAACAAGTGATTCCGTGTAATTGGTTGAACATTTTGGTCATTTTCGTCCTCCCTAGGCTTATTCTAATCGAATTAGGGTTTTTAACCAATCTTGTGTATCCAATAAGTGCGTTTGTGTCATTAGTTAACATTTAGGTCATTTTCGTCCTCCCTAGGCTTATTCTAATCCAATTAGGGTTTTTAACCAATCTTGTGCATCCAATAAGTGGTTTTGTGTCATTGGTTGAATATTTAGGTCATTTACGTTTTCCCTAGTCTTATTCTAATCCAATTAGGGTTTTTAACCAATCTTGTGTATCCAACAAGTGCGTTTGTGTCATTAGTTAACATTTATGTCATTTTCGTCCTCCCTGGGACTATTCTATTCAAATTAGGGTTTTTAACCAATCTTGTGCATCCAACAAGTGATTCTGTGTCATTGGTTGAACATTTTGGTCATTTTCGTCCTCCCTAGGCTTATTCTAATCGAATTAGGGTTTTTAACCAATCTTGTGTATCCAATAAGTGCGTTTGTGTCATTAGTTAACATTTAGGTCATTTTCGTCCTCCCTAAATTTATTCTAATCGAATTAGGGTTTTTATCCAATCTTGTGCATCCAATAAGTGATTTTTTGTCATTGGTTGAACATTTAGGTCATTACGAACTCCCTAGGCTTATTCTAATCGAATTACGGTTTTTAACCAATCTTGTGCATGCAATAAGTGATATTGTGTCATTGGTTGAACATTTAGGTCATTTTCGTCCTCCCTGGACTTGTTCTAATCGAATAAGGGTTTTTAACCAATCTTGTGCATCCAATAAGTGATTTTGTGTCATTGGTTGAACATTTATATCATTTTTGTCCTCCATAGGCTTATTCTAATCCAATTAGGGTTTTTAAACATCTTGTGCATCCAACAAGTGATATTGTGTCATTGGTTGTCCATTTAGGTCATTTTCGTTTTCCACAGTCTTATTCTAATCCAATTAGGGTTTTTAACCAACTTGTGAATCCAATAAGTGCGTTTGTGTCATTGGTTGAACATTTAGGTCATTTTCGCCCTCCCTAGCCTTATTATATTCAAATTAGGGTTTTTAACCAATCTTGTGCATCCAACAAGTGATTCCGTGTCATTGGTTTAACATTTTGGTCATTTTCGTCCTCCCTAGGCTTATTCTAATCGAATTAGGGTTTTTAACCAATCTTGTGTATCCAATAAGTGCGTTTGTGTCATTAGTTAACATTTAGGTCTTTTTCGTCCTCCCTAGGCTTATTCTAATCCAATTAGGGTTTTTAACCAATCTTGTGCATCCAATAAGTGGTTTTGTGTCATTGGTTGAATATTTAGGTCATTTACGTTTTCCCTAGTCTTATTCTAATCCAATTAGGGTTTTTAACCAATCTTGTGTATCCAATAAGTGCGTTTGTGTCATTAGTTAACATTTATGTCTTTTTCGTCCTCCCTGGGACTATTCTTTTCAAATTAGGGTTTTTAACCAATCTTGTGCATCCAACAAGTGATTCTGTGTCATTGGTTGAACATTTTGGTCATTTTCGTCCTTCCTAGGCTTATTCTAATCGAATTAGGGTTTTTAACCAATCTTGTGTATCCAATAAGTGCGTTTGTGTCATTAGTTAACATTTAGGTCATTTTTGTCCTCCCTAAGTTTATTCTAATCGAACTAGGGTTTTTAACCAACTTGTGCATCCAATAAGTGATTTTGTGTCATTGGTTGAACATTTAGGTCATTACGAACTCCCTAGGCTTATTCTAATCGAATTACGGTTTTTAACCAATCTTGTGCATCCAATAAATGATTTTGTGTCATTGGTTGAACATTAATGTCATTTTTGTCCTCCCTAGGCTTATTCTAATCCAATTAGGGTTTTTAACCAATCATGTGGATCCAATAAGTGCCTTTGTGTCATTGGTTGAACATTTAGGTCATTATCGTTTTTCCTAGTCTTATTATAATCCAATTAGGGTTTTTAACATATCTTGTGCATCCAATAAGTGCGTTTGTGTCAAAGGATTAACATTAAGGTCATTTTCATCCTCCCTAGGCTTATTCTAATCGAATTAGGGTTTGTAACCAGTCTTGTGCATCCAATATGTAATTTTGTGTCATTGGTTAAACATTTAGGTCATTTTCGGCCTCCCTAGGCTTATTCATATCCAATTAGGGTTTTTCACCATTCTTGTGCATCCAAAAATTAATATTGTGTCATTGGTTGAACATTTAGGTCATTTTCGCCCTCCCTAGGCTTATTCTAATCGAATTAGGGTTTTTAACCAATCTTGTGTATCCAATAAGTGCGTTTGTGTCATTAGTTAACATTTAGGTCATTTTCGTCCTCCCTAGGCTTATTCTATTCCAATTAGGGTTTTTAAACATCTTGTGCATCCCATAAGTGATATTGTGTCATTGGTTGAATATTTAGGTCATTTTCGTCCTCCCTGGACTTGTTCTAATCGAATTAGGGGTCTTAACCAATCTTGTGCATCCAATAAGTGATTTTGTGTCATTGGTTGAACATTTAGGTCATTTTTGTCCTCCATAGGCTTATTCTAATCCAATTAAGGTTTTTAAACATATTGTGCATCCAATTAGTGATATTGTGTCATTTTGTGTCATTGGTTGAACATTTAGGTCATTTTTGTCCTCCATAGGCTTATTCTAATCCAATTAGGGTTTTTAACCAATGTTGTGGATCCAATAAGTGCCTTTGTGTTATTGGTTGAACATTTAGGTCATTTTCGTTTTCCCTAGTCTTATTATAATCCAATTAGGGTTTTTAACAAATCTTGTGCATCCAATAAGTGCGTTTGTGTCATTGGATTAATATTTAGGTCATTTTCATCCTCCCTAGGCTTATTCTCATCCAATTAGGGTTTTTAACCTATCTTGTGCATCCAATACGTGGTTTTGTGTCATGGGTTGAACATTTAGGTCATTTTCGTTTTCCACAGTCTTATTCTAATCCAATTAGGGTTTTTAACCAATCTTGTGGATCCAATAAGTGCGTTTGTGTCATTGGTTTAATGTTTAGGTCATTTTCGTCCTCCCTAGGCTTATTCTAATTGAATTAGGATTTTTAACCAATCTTGTGCATCCAATAAGTGATTTTGTGTCATTGGTTGAACATTTATGTCATTTTCGTCCTCCCTAGGCTTATTCTAATCCAATTAGGGTTTTTAAACATCTTGTGCATCCAATAATTGATATTGTGCATTGATTGAATATTTAGGTCATTTTCGTTTTCCACAGTCTTGTTCTAATCCAATTAGGGTTTTTAACCAAGTTGTGAATCCAAGAAGTGTGTTTGTTTCATTGGTTGAACATTTAGGTCATTTTCGTCCTCCCTAGGCTTATTCTAATCGAATTAGCGTTTGTAACCAGTCTTGTGCATCCAATATGTAATTTTGTGTCATTGGTTAAACATTTAGGTCATTTTCGGCCTCCCTAGGCTTATTCTAATCCAATTAGGGTTTATAACCATTCTTGTGCATCAAAATGTAATATTGTGTCATTGGTTGAACATTTAGGTCATTTTCGCCCTCCCTAGGCTTATTCTATTCAAATTAGGGTTTTTAACCAATCTTGTGCATCCAACAAGTGATTCTGTGTCATTGGTGGAACATTTTGGTCATTTTCGTCCTCCCTAGGCTTATTCTAATCGAATTAGGGTTTTTAACCAATCTTGTGTATCCAATAAGTGCGTTTGTGTCATTAGTTAACATTTAGGTCATTTTCGTCCTCCCTAGGCTTATTCTAATCCAATTAGGGTTTTTAACCAATCTTGTGCATCCAATAAGTGGTTTTGTGTCATTGGTTGAATATTTAGGTCATTTACGTTTTCCCTAGTCTTATTCTAATCCAATTAGGGTTTTTAACCAATCTTGTGTATCCAACAAGTGCGTTTGTGTCATTAGTTAACATTTATGTCATTTTCGTCCTCCCTGGGACTATTCTATTCAAATTAGGGTTTTTAACCAATCTTGTGCATCCAACAAGTGATTCTGTGTCATTGGTTGAACATTTTGGTCATTTTCGTCCTCCCTAGGCTTATTCTAATCGAATTAGGGTTTTTAACCAATCTTGTGTATCCAATAAGTGCGTTTGTGTCATTAGTTAACATTTAGGTCATTTTCGTCCTCCCTAAATTTATTCTAATCGAATTAGGGTTTTTATCCAATCTTGTGCATCCAATAAGTGATTTTTTGTCATTGGTTGAACATTTAGGTCATTACGAACTCCCTAGGCTTATTCTAATCGAATTACGGTTTTTAACCAATCTTGTGCATGCAATAAGTGATATTGTGTCATTGGTTGAACATTTAGGTCATTTTCGTCCTCCCTGGACTTGTTCTAATCGAATAAGGGTTTTTAACCAATCTTGTGCATCCAATAAGTGATTTTGTGTCATTGGTTGAACATTTATATCATTTTTGTCCTCCATAGGCTTATTCTAATCCAATTAGGGTTTTTAAACATCTTGTGCATCCAACAAGTGATATTGTGTCATTGGTTGTCCATTTAGGTCATTTTCGTTTTCCACAGTCTTATTCTAATCCAATTAGGGTTTTTAACCAACTTGTGAATCCAATAAGTGCGTTTGTGTCATTGGTTGAACATTTAGGTCATTTTCGCCCTCCCTAGCCTTATTATATTCAAATTAGGGTTTTTAACCAATCTTGTGCATCCAACAAGTGATTCCGTGTCATTGGTTTAACATTTTGGTCATTTTCGTCCTCCCTAGGCTTATTCTAATCGAATTAGGGTTTTTAACCAATCTTGTGTATCCAATAAGTGCGTTTGTGTCATTAGTTAACATTTAGGTCTTTTTCGTCCTCCCTAGGCTTATTCTAATCCAATTAGGGTTTTTAACCAATCTTGTGCATCCAATAAGTGGTTTTGTGTCATTGGTTGAATATTTAGGTCATTTACGTTTTCCCTAGTCTTATTCTAATCCAATTAGGGTTTTTAACCAATCTTGTGTATCCAATAAGTGCGTTTGTGTCATTAGTTAACATTTATGTCATTTTCGTCCTCCCTGGGACTATTCTTTTCAAATTAGGGTTTTTAACCAATCTTGTGCATCCAACAAGTGATTCTGTGTCATTGGTTGAACATTTTGGTCATTTTCGTCCTTCCTAGGCTTATTCTAATCGAATTAGGGTTTTTAACCAATCTTGTGTATCCAATAAGTGCGTTTGTGTCATTAGTTAACATTTAGGTCATTTTTGTCCTCCCTAAGTTTATTCTAATCGAACTAGGGTTTTTAACCAACTTGTGCATCCAATAAGTGATTTTGTGTCATTGGTTGAACATTTAGGTCATTACGAACTCCCTAGGCTTATTCTAATCGAATTACGGTTTTTAACCAATCTTGTGCATCCAATAAATGATTTTGTGTCATTGGTTGAACATTAATGTCATTTTTGTCCTCCCTAGGCTTATTCTAATCCAATTAGGGTTTTTAACCAATCATGTGGATCCAATAAGTGCCTTTGTGTCATTGGTTGAACATTTAGGTCATTATCGTTTTTCCTAGTCTTATTATAATCCAATTAGGGTTTTTAACATATCTTGTGCATCCAATAAGTGCGTTTGTGTCAAAGGATTAACATTAAGGTCATTTTCATCCTCCCTAGGCTTATTCTAATCGAATTAGGGTTTGTAACCAGTCTTGTGCATCCAATATGTAATTTTGTGTCATTGGTTAAACATTTAGGTCATTTTCGGCCTCCCTAGGCTTATTCTAATCCAATTAGGGTTTTTCACCATTCTTGTGCATCCAAAAATTAATATTGTGTCATTGGTTGAACATTTAGGTCATTTTCGCCCTCCCTAGGCTTATTCTAATCGAATTAGGGTTTTTAACCAATCTTGTGTATCCAATAAGTGCGTTTGTGTCATTAGTTAACATTTAGGTCATTTTCGTCCTCCCTAGGCTTATTCTATTCCAATTAGGGTTTTTAAACATCTTGTGCATCCCATAAGTGATATTGTGTCATTGGTTGAATATTTAGGTCATTTTCGTCCTCCCTGGACTTGTTCTAATCGAATTAGGGTTTTTAACCAATCTTGTGCATCCAATAAGTGATTTTGTGTCATTGGTTGAACATTTAGGTCATTTTTGTCCTCCATAGGCTTATTCTAATCCAATTAGGGTTTTTAAACATATTGTGCATCCAATTAGTGATATTGTGTCATTTTGTGTCATTGGTTGAACATTTAGGTCATTTTTGTCCTCCATAGGCTTATTCTAATCCAATTAGGGTTTTTAACCAATGTTGTGGATCCAATAAGTGCCTTTGTGTTATTGGTTGAACATTTAGGTCATTTTCGTTTTCCCTAGTCTTATTATAATCCAATTAGGGTTTTTAACAAATCTTGTGCATCCAATAAGTGCGTTTGTGTCATTGGATTAATATTTAGGTCATTTTCATCCTCCCTAGGCTTATTCTCATCCAATTAGGGTTTTTAACCTATCTTGTGCATCCAATACGTGGTTTTGTGTCATGGGTTGAACATTTAGGTCATTTTCGTCCTCCGTAAGTTTATTCTAATCGAACTAGGGTTTTTAACCAATCTTGTGCATCCAATAAGTGATTTTGTGTCATTGGTTGAACATTTAGGTCATTTTTGTCCTCCCTAGGATTATTCTTATCCAATTAGGGTTTTTAACCAATCTTGTGCATCCAATAAGTAATTTTGTGTCATTGGTTGAACATTTAGGTCATTTCCGTCCTCCCTAGGCTTATTCTATTCCAATTAGGGTTTTTAAACATCTTGTGCATCCAATAAGTGATATTGTGTCATTGGTTGAACATTTAGGTCATTTTCGTTTTCCATAGTCTTATTCTAATCCAATTAGGGTTTTTAACCAACTTGTGAATCCAATAAGTGCGTTTGTGTCATTGGTTTAACATTTAGGTCATTTTCGTCCTCCCTAGGCTTATTCTAATCGAAATAGGGTTTGTAACCAGTCTTGTGCATCTAATATGTAATTTTGTGTCATTGGTTAAGCATTTAGGTCAATTTCGGCCTCCCTAGGCTTATTCTAATCCAATTAGGGGTTTTAACCATTCTTGTGCATCCAAAAAGTAATATTGTGTCATTGGTTGAACATTTAGGTCATTTTCGCCCTCCCTAGGCTTATTCTATTCAAATTAGGGTTTTTAACCAATCTTGTGCATCCAACAAGTGATTCTGTGACATTGGTTGAACATTTTGGTCATTTTCGTCCTCCCTAGGCTTATTCTAATCGAATTAGGGTTTTTAACCAATCTTGTGTATCCAATAAGTGCGTTTGTGTCATTAGTTAACATTTAGGTCATTTTCGTCCTCCCTAGGCTTATTCTAATCCCATTAGGGTTTTTAACCTATCTTGTGCATCCAATAAGTGGTTTTGTGTCATTAGTTAACATTTAGGTGATTTTCGTCCTCCCTAGGCTTATTCTAATCGAATTAGGGTTTGTAACCAGTCTTGTGCATCCAATATGTAATTTTGTGTCATTGGTTAAACATTTAGGTCATTTTCGGCCTCCCTAGGCTTATTCTAATCCAATTAGGGTTTTTCACCATTCTTGTGCATCCAAAAATTAATATTGTGTCATTGGTTGAACATTTAGGTCATTTTCGCCCTCCCTAGGCTTATTCTAATCGAATTAGGGTTTTTAACCAATCTTGTGTATCCAATAAGTGCGTTTGTGTCATTAGTTAACATTTAGGTCATTTTCGTCCTCCCTAGGCTTATTCTATTCCAATTAGGGTTTTTAAACATCTTGTGCATCCCATAAGTGATATTGTGTCATTGGTTGAATATTTAGGTCATTTTCGTCCTCCCTGGACTTGTTCTAATCGAATTAGGGTTTTTAACCAATCTTGTGCATCCAATAAGTGATTTTGTGTCATTGGTTGAACATTTAGGTCATTTTTGTCCTCCATAGGCTTATTCTAATCCAATTAGGGTTTTTAAACATATTGTGCATCCAATTAGTGATATTGTGTCATTTTGTGTCATTGGTTGAACATTTAGGTCATTTTTGTCCTCCATAGGCTTATTCTAATCCAATTAGGGTTTTTAACCAATGTTGTGGATCCAATAAGTGCCTTTGTGTTATTGGTTGAACATTTAGGTCATTTTCGTTTTCCCTAGTCTTATTATAATCCAATTAGGGTTTTTAACAAATCTTGTGCATCCAATAAGTGCGTTTGTGTCATTGGATTAATATTTAGGTCATTTTCATCCTCCCTAGGCTTATTCTCATCCAATTAGGGTTTTTAACCTATCTTGTGCATCCAATACGTGGTTTTGTGTCATGGGTTGAACATTTAGGTCATTTTCGTCCTCCGTAAGTTTATTCTAATCGAACTAGGGTTTTTAACCAATCTTGTGCATCCAATAAGTGATTTTGTGTCATTGGTTGAACATTTAGGTCATTTTTGTCCTCCCTAGGATTATTCTTATCCAATTAGGGTTTTTAACCAATCTTGTGCATCCAATAAGTAATTTTGTGTCATTGGTTGAACATTTAGGTCATTTCCGTCCTCCCTAGGCTTATTCTATTCCAATTAGGGTTTTTAAACATCTTGTGCATCCAATAAGTGATATTGTGTCATTGGTTGAACATTTAGGTCATTTTCGTTTTCCACAGTCTTATTCTAATCCAATTAGGGTTTATAACCAACTTGTGAATCCAATAAGTGCGTTTGTGTCATTGGTTTAACATTTAGGTCATTTTCGTCCTCCCTAGGCTTATTCTAATCGAATTGGTGTTTGTAACCAGTCTTGTGCATCCAATATGTAATTTTGTGTCATTGGTTAAACATTTAGGTCATTTTCGGCCTCCCTAGGCTTATTCTAATCCAATTAGGGTTTTTCACCATTCTTGTGCATCCAAAAATTAATATTGTGTCATTGGTTGAACATTTAGGTCATTTTCGCCCTCCCTAGGCTTATTCTAATCGAATTAGGGTTTTTAACCAATCTTGTGTATCCAATAAGTGCGTTTGTGTCATTAGTTAACATTTAGGTCATTTTCGTCCTCCCTAGGCTTATTCTATTCCAATTAGGGTTTTTAAACATCTTGTGCATCCCATAAGTGATATTGTGTCATTGGTTTAATATTTAGGTCATTTTCGTCCTCCCTAGGCTTATTCTAATCAAATTAGGGTTTTTAACCAATCTTGTGCATCCAATAAGTGATTTTGTGTCATTGGTTGAACATTTAGGACATTTTCGTCCTCCCTAGGCTTATTCTAATCCAATTAGGGTTTTTAAACATCTTGTGCATCCCATAAGTGATATTGTGCATTGATTGAATATTTAGGTCATTTTCGTTTTCCACAGTCTTATTCTAATCCAATTAGGGTTTTTAACCAATCTTGTGTATCCAATAAGTGCGTTTGTGTCATTAGTTAACATTTAGGTCATTTTCGTCCTCCCTAGGCTTATTCTAATCCAATTAGGGTTTTTAACCTATCTTGTGCATCCAATAAGTGGTTTTGTGTCATTGGTTGAACATTTAGGTCATTTACGTTTTCCCTAGTCCTATTCTAATCCAATTAGGGTTTTTAACCAATCTTGTTATCCAATTAGTGCGTTTGTGTCATTAGTTAACATTTAGGTCATTTTCGTCCTCCCTGGGCTTATTCTATTCCAATTAGGTTTTAACCAATCTTGTGGATCCCATAAGTGCGTTTGTGTCATTGGTTGAACATTTAGGTCATTTATGTTTTCCCTAGTCTTATTCTAATCCAATTAGGATTTTTAACCAATGTTGTGCATCCAATAAGTGCGTTTGTGTCATTAATTGAACATTTAGGTCATTTTCGTTCTCCCTAAGTTTATTCTAATCGAACTAGGGTTTTTAAATAATCTTGTGCATCCAATAAGTGATTTTGTGTCATTGGTTGAACATTTAGGTCATTACGAACTCCCTAGGCTTATTCTAATCAAATTACGGTTTTTAACCAATCTTGTGCATCCAATAAGTGATTTTGTGTCATTGGTCGAACATTTATGTCATTTTTGTCCTCCCTAGGCTTATTCTAATCCAATTAGGGTTTTTAAACATCTTGTGCATCCCATAAGTGATATTGTGTCATTGGTTTAACACTTAGGTCATTTTCGTCTTCCCTGGACTTGTTCTAATCGAATTAGGGTTTTTAACCAATCTTGTGCATCCAATAAGTGATTTTGTGTCATTGGTTGAACATTTATATCATTTTTGTCCTCCATAGGCTTATTCTAATCCAATTAGGGTTTTTAAACATCTTGTGCATCCAATAAGTGATATTGTGTCATTGGTTGTCCATTTAGGTCATTTTCGTTTTCCACAGTCTTATTCTAATCCAATTAGGGTTTTTAACCAACTTGTGAATCCAATAAGTGCGTTTGTGTCATTGGTTTAACATTTAAGTCATTTTCGTCCTCCCTAGGCTTATTCTAATCAAATTAGGGTTTTTAACCAATCTTGTGCATCCAACAAGTGATTTTGTGTCATTGGTTGAACATTTTGGTCATTTTCGTCCTCCCTAGGCTTATTCTAATCGAATTAGGGTTTTTAACCAATCTTGTGTATCCAATAAGTGCGTTTGTGTCATTAGTTAACATTTAGGTCATTTTCGTCCTCCCTAGGCTTATTCTAATCCAATTAGGGTTTTTAACCAATCTTGTGCATCCAATAAGTGGTTTTGTGTCATTGGTTGAATATTTAGGTCATTTACGTTTTCCCTAGTCTTATTCTAATCCAATTAGGGTTTTTAACCAATCTTGTGTATCCAACAAGTGCGTTTGTGTCATTAGTTAACATTTATGTCATTTTCGTCCTCCCTGGGACTATTCTATTCAAATTAGGGTTTTTAACCAATCTTGTGCATCCAACAAGTGATTCTGTGTCATTGGTTGAACATTTTGGTCATTTTCGTCCTCCCTAGGCTTATTCTAATCGAATTAGGGTTTTTAACCAATCTTGTGTATCCAATAAGTGCGTTTGTGTCATTAGTTAACATTTAGGTCATTTTCGTCCTCCCTAAGTTTATTCTAATCGAATTAGGGTTTTTATCCAATCTTGTGCATCCAATAAGTGATTTTTTGTCATTGGTTGAACATTTAGGTCATTACGAACTCCCTAGGCTTATTCTAATCGAATTACGGTTTTTAACCAATCTTGTGCATGCAATAAGTGATATTGTGTCATTGGTTGAACATTTAGGTCATTTTCGTCCTCCCTGGACTTGTTCTAATCGAATAAGGGTTTTTAACCAATCTTGTGCATCCAATAAGTGATTTTGTGTCATTGGTTGAACATTTATATCATTTTTGTCCTCCATAGGCTTATTCTAATCCAATTAGGGTTTTTAAACATCTTGTGCATCCAACAAGTGATATTGTGTCATTGGTTGTCCATTTAGGTCATTTTCGTTTTCCACAGTCTTATTCTAATCCAATTAGGGTTTTTAACCAACTTGTGAATCCAATAAGTGCGTTTGTGTCATTGGTTGAACATTTAGGTCATTTTCGCCCTCCCTAGCCTTATTATATTCAAATTAGGGTTTTTAACCAATCTTGTGCATCCAACAAGTGATTCCGTGTCATTGGTTTAACATTTTGGTCATTTTCGTCCTCCCTAGGCTTATTCTAATCGAATTAGGGTTTTTAACCAATCTTGTGTATCCAATAAGTGCGTTTGTGTCATTAGTTAACATTTAGGTCTTTTTCGTCCTCCCTAGGCTTATTCTAATCCAATTAGGGTTTTTAACCAATCTTGTGCATCCAATAAGTGGTTTTGTGTCATTGGTTGAATATTTAGGTCATTTACGTTTTCCCTAGTCTTATTCTAATCCAATTAGGGTTTTTAACCAATCTTGTGTATCCAATAAGTGCGTTTGTGTCATTAGTTAACATTTATGTCATTTTCGTCCTCCCTAAGACTATTCTTTTCAAATTAGGGTTTTTAACCAATCTTGTGCATCCAACAAGTGATTCTGTGTCATTGGTTGAACATTTTGGTCATTTTCGTCCTCCCTAGGCTTATTCTAATCGAATTAGGGTTTTTAACCAATCTTGTGTATCCAATAAGTGCGTTTGTGTCATTAGTTAACATTTAGGTCATTTTTGTCCTCCCTAAGTTTATTCTAATCGAACTAGGGTTTTTAACCAACTTGTGCATCCAATAAGTGATTTTGTGTCATTGGTTGAACATTTAGGTCATTACGAACTCCCTAGGCTTATTCTAATCGAATTACGGTTTTTAACCAATCTTGTGCATCCAATAAATGATTTTGTGTCATTGGTTGAACATTAATGTCATTTTTGTCCTCCCTAGGCTTATTCTAATCCAATTAGGGTTTTTAACCAATCATGTGGATCCAATAAGTGCCTTTGTGTCATTGGTTGAACATTTAGGTCATTATCGTTTTTCCTAGTCTTATTATAATCCAATTAGGGTTTTTAACATATCTTGTGCATCCAATAAGTGCGTTTGTGTCAAAGGATTAACATTAAGGTCATTTTCATCCTCCCTAGGCTTATTCTAATCGAATTAGGGTTTGTAACCAGTCTTGTGCATCCAATATGTAATTTTGTGTCATTGGTTAAACATTTAGGTCATTTTCGGCCTCCCTAGGCTTATTC